>WBNH01001082.1:36115-48663 GCA_013401255.1 Urocolius indicus
ACAAATATTAGCATTTTATAAAGAAATAAGAATATGAGAAACTAAAACCACAAAAAAAAAAAAAACCAAAAAACAAAAAAACAAAAACCAAAGGAGAGAGGAAGGATAAAGAAAAAAAGATTCCCACTGCTACCTAGTAATTAATTTTTCAATACTATACAATAATTGTCTTGATAGCACTTTAGATATGTAAGTATCTTAAAATGTCTTAAAATAATACTTATAAACCCAGTCTCAGAAATACAGCTTAGCTTTCAGGTAAAATTAAAGGAAAAACTTCAGACCAAGTTATCCTTATAATAAAGTAAGTATGAAGATTTCTGAAGCTTCCAGAAATGAGAGAAGACCTACAAAGGACTTTTGAGAGACACCATTCTCAAGATATATCCATATGTAACTTATGAAGGTGAAAATGTTTGTCTAGGAGGGATAATGCATACTAAATCATAAAGACACTATAAAATTGTAAAATCAACTTGCAAAATAACTTGGAGAAAAGAATGGCAATATAGTAAAACTCCAATTAGTCAACCATTGTTTAATGACAGTCTTCATTCCCCCAAATCAAAGCCTTATGACTCAACCTGCACTGTGTGTGTGTGGTTGGGTTTTTTAATCTCAGCTGTGTCTTTTATAGGTATTAACAGCTCAAATATTTCTGGGGTCTTTAACCTTACTATTGCAGACACACAAGCATAGCTAGTTTACTGTGAGCACTATCATATCAACTAACAGATGGATGAGTGACTTGTCAGGGCAATAAATGCATTTAAGAAGTAAAAGGAAAAAGATTCAATAAGAATAATAAAATGACTCGTTTTCTGGTTAGATGGATAAATGGATGGATAGACTTCAAATTTTTAAAATTAACCTTAACTAAAAAAATGTAATTTAAAAGGATGACTTTTTAAAATAAATATTACCACCTACTTTGTTTTAATAGCAAAGTTTTCAGTCTTTAATGTTTTTTTTCTTAAACAAATACTTATCAGTTCTATACAAACCGACAAGAAGTCTCTGCTGTTCATGGTTATATTGTATTGTTTTACAGGAAAAAATAAATGAAAGGTTTGGAACAATATACCCTGTTGTTATTAGTGTATTCATCTCCATCTAACTGTACTTGAACAGTGTTATTTTATATCCATTGTAACAGGAGGAGAACAGCATCACAGCATGACCTTATGAAAGCATTTCTGCAGTTTATAAAATTCATTAATCAACCACCTTCTCTTTGAAATCACTCTGTAAAATAATTTATTAGACTTTCTGTAAGTCACATATGCTGAACTCAGCTGTCACAGATGTTTCACTACTTAACTTGATAAGACTTTTTGTCAGAACGTGACCTTCTTTCTCCAAAGAACAAAAGAATGCTAATTAGATCTATAAAAGTGATAGAAATTCTTACTTTAAAATTTCTCTTTTTTTCCTCTGTCTGCAAACAACATATGTGTTGTATACACACACATATGTGTGTATATTCTTGTTAGTTGTGCTGCATACACTTCATCATTTTCATAAAGATTATCATTTTACTATCAGTAAAAAATATTTAGGTATTTAATTTTGCTTTTTAACACTATGCTGCATGTGTGTTATTTCACTTATGATTCAATAACTCATTTTTTTAAATTGATGTATGTGTCTTTTTACAGTAAAGTTTCTGAAACAGCTAATAGTAATGAATTTGCAATAAACTAGGTTGAAATGACACCTTAATAGATTGTAATTGGCATGTATAAATGTCTTCTGCAGGAGTGGTGAATTCTACAAGATATTGATCATTAGCACAATGTTCCATGTCACAAGCATCTCAGTTTATCATAATCTCATTTCCTTAATGACATTAAGTAAGCATTTTAATTCAGGATGTACTCCAATAAATCAGCACAATAGTGCATCTCAATGATTACTTTGTTGGATGAAAAGGCAAAATATTTGCAGCAAATAGTAGCACAAAAGTGTGCTGTGACCTTGATATGATAGTTACTAAGTTAACCTCTAAGTTACCTATCCTAGCCAAGAACCTCTGGAAATTTACTTACTGGTGTAATCCAAAGTTTGTAATTTTTTAAATGTTGTTTACTATCACAAAACAACCAAAGTACTGAAAAGTAACAGCTGAAGAAGGGAAAGTCTCTTGCTCTGAATTGCTACACACTATCACAGTAATATGACATAAAAAATGTACTGTGGTCAGCTGTTGAACAAAGATGAGGCAGTCAAACTCTAATAACAGAGAGATGTATATATAGAGGTGTATGACTGATCAAAATGATGACTTTTCACCAATGATGCTCTGACAAGCATCCATCATCCAAGAGTTATGAAACACTAGCCCTGCCTATAGGGAACACTTCACCTGAAGTAAGACAAGAGAAGCAAGAGACAGTGTGAGAGAGTGAAAACCACTGAAAGTATGATAGATATGACTGGGGTAAAAATGATCCAAAGACTAGAGCAGAAAGAATTATTTTCCTATAGAAGAGAATATTATAGAACCTTATAAAACAGATTCTTCCTACAGAGAGAATCTGTGATCATAGGTACACAGATTTTGAGATTGTATCTTACAGAAAGTAAAGACTGATTCAAAATATGATAAAGAGAAAAAAAATCAATTTCAGCCTTTGATGCAAATATCTTTAGATTCTCCATTTTTGGTTTTGGGGTTTTTTTTTTTATTGTTTACAATACAATAATACAATTTATATATTTTTAAATTTTATGCTTTATAAAACCAAATTTTGATGAACCTTCAACAATGTTCCTGCCCCTCTTATTTCATACAGTTTTGTTTTATGTTTTAATAAATTTCAAAACTAAGTTTGTTTACATAAGAAAGCAAACAAACAATCCACCTTTCCCAGGCCATCCAAATCATCTGGTCACTGCCGCTAGTGTTGCCGGCAACTTCCGGCAACTTCTATCCGGTCAGTGACCACGAGGACCAGCCTGCGTCCTCGGGCCAAATGAGCACTGACATCTATGAGATGGATGCAGCAAATGGCGTTTATTGCGCGGTTACTTTGGTTTATATACTCTCCTCCTATCACTATCGCGCGCATGCTCGGGGAGGTCCCTACGTCTTTCCGTACATCGCGAGATCTTCCGAGCGCCGATCCCTACACGCTAGGTGATATCACCATTTCATGAGCATCATAAATTCTTTTGTATATTTTTCTTGCTTAAAAAGGTATAAAACCTTGGATATAGAATTAAAATCAGAGTATCTGTATTGGATCAGTCATTCATTCAGATGAAAGATCACTTTCCAAAATGTAAGTGGAATCTTGGTTTGAATTGCTTTTAACCAGTCAAGACCAAAATTTTACATGAGAATTCTCTAGAGATAATCTTAGGATGGTTTTCTCAAAAGTACACTCAAATACCTCTACAAATTGTCATGGAATACATTTCATGAACCAGTTATACACAACATACTTAGTTGCATTATGCATGGTAAATTATGGAGAGCTTAAATCTATTCATTAATGATCAATAAGCTTTTCGTATGGACTGTAAATCATATTAACAACAAGAAAACCTTTTGTGAAATAAACTTTAGAAAGAAGAGAGGTTTTTTCAGTCTTGCACAGATGGGGAAACAGATTTTCATTTTTCTGCCTTACACTGATTTCTCTCTTTCAACTAGGTTTTGTCTTTAGGCTGGAAAGATGCATGAGCACCAACTATTTAATGCTTAGAAACTATAGTTTTAATAATAGAACTCAAATAATACATGTTTTCCTTGCTATTGATATCTGTGCACTTGGATATTGAGATTTAGAGAGGACCTAGAGACTACTGTCATCCAAAGTTCTTGATGATTGTTAGAAGTCCTTGTAAAAATAAAAAACATGAACTTTTGTGGGTAAAAGTTTGTAAGAAACTTAAGTTCAAGGGTGAAAAATTTCTCAAATTATATGAGAAACAACATGTAGTTTCAGTACATACTTTAAGTGCCTTGGGAAGATTGGAACAACATTAAAGTAGCTCTTATGTTGTAAAATGAAAAGATAAAGGAGAGACCTTTATTTTCAGTTGAGCATAATTTTACCTTTTTCTCTGTGTAGGTGATATTTAGCTGACTTGACTAAAAGTCAATACAATTGATTAAAGACCAATCCACAATGCCTGTTGTTTCTAAGCATGTGAAAAACAGTAAATTGTGTTTAGTAGTATTTTTTTTAACTTACCAGTCATTTCATCTATATTTTTAAAATTGCGTAGAAACATAGCTCCTCTTAAAAGCTGAATTTTAATTTCTTGAGGGAGATCGTGCTCAAATAATTTTCGTTATTCAACACAAATATTCAATAAAAATTTTTACAAAGTCTGTCTGAAATGTAATAAAAAAAATGTATATAGAACAAAAAAATTAATAACCAAGCTACTACAATAAAGAAGAAGAACATACCATTTTTAAAGCTGCTCTAGATCTTGGAAAATATAACAATGTCCTCTTTAATGACCTTGTCTATATGTGAGAAAAGTACAATGAGAAACATGATGTGAACCACTGAAATATTTCTCTCTACAGTGCAATGCAGATCAATGCATTAAGTGTCAAGATTTTATGGAAAGAGGATGTCTCAAAACTGAAGCTCCAAATCCCAACTCATATGTTCAAAGCTAGAAGTGGATATTGGCAAAAAGTAAATCCTGTCTTGTTGAAATAGTACTGTATGCTCAAGATCATTGACGACTCAAAGGCTACAGTATTATTCTGAGTGTGTGCCTACTTTTCTTTCAAAACTGAAGAAAGGTCATTGTCTTCTTTAAAATAAGTTTTATTCTGAACATATTTCCTGACTATGCTATTTAAATTATTTAATAATAATTTCTTATTGCTATTATTTCCTGAATACATGTATTTACACCACTATTACATAGCAGAAACAATCAGGTACTTCCCTGTCCTCACTAGTTACTCTGGGCTGTAGGACTAAGTTCTTGCAGAAAAAAAATGTACAATTCACATCCTTTAATCCTTCTGGATTGAAGAGTTGTACTTATTTGTTAATGACCCATCATTTACAGGTGACAATTAACTATGCACTTAGAAAAATAAGAAATTCAAAGTATAAACCAAAATGTTGAACACCTTTAAATTTCTAAACACATTTTACTAAGCAATCACAAACAGTTCTCATACACATATGTGTCCATATACACACAGACGCATATCTTGGTTTCTTCAACTGCAGGAATCACAGACAACTGCCCATCTAAGTCAAGCATCTGGTTTCCTCCTTAAGGTCTCCAAGGTTTCTCTGGACAGCTTTAGTGCAGTAGTTCATCTGGAACCACAGATAAATATGAACCTTATTTACAATATTTATTTGACAAGAAGAAGATTTTAGAGCTAGCCCTAGCTTGCAGGATTTTTATATATTTTACATCAATCACTGACAGATCCGAATAAAGCTAATAGCTCCAACAAAATGTATTGATACTACATGCACTTATAATGACTGTCTCGACATGAGAGTTTAGCTTGGACATTTTCACAAAATAAAAACACATCGTTTCAAGGACCTTAAAACAAAAAAGGAATTTGAGTCTGGGTTTTCAAAATTCTGGCTAATTGTGCTAAGATTTGAGCTATTGAGAAAGAAAAGTAAAGATCATTTTATTTATCCCATGGCAAAAAAAAAAAAAGAATAAAGTATAGAATCTCATGCTAAATACCATGCCCAGCACAAACTTTTAAGTGTGTTGTGAGAATGTCTGAATTGGTTACTCCTTGAAGTCTGCACATGATCAGGCCTTAGTGACTGAAACACCAAAAGCTACAGTGCCTATGGAACTTTGTTTTATCCAGAATTAGAACATGGATTAGTCTAGTAATGAAATGAAATTCTACTTAAAATTAATTTTACAGCAGATATTAGGAGGTTTCTTTTTTTTTCCCGTCTTGCAAACTTGTTCCTCAGCCTGTGTCAAGGACACCATCTTGAAAATCTCATGCACTTGGAAAATCAAAATAATTTTAAGTTCGCTAAATACAGTAGAAATGCTGCCTCTACTTTCAGGAGATGACCTGGTCATCTCAAGGTGAAATATAAAGATTTAATAAAATAAAGAAACTTTATAATTTTTTTTTCTACTAATTAGTTAAAGATCACCTGCTGAGGCAGTAATTTCAGTAGATTGTACATAAAAATGTCATAATGATCTATTTGCTTTCTCTTAATTAGCATTACAACTGAGATTGTCAGTAATATTCTACATGGAAATTTAATCATATTTCATAGCTAAAGAACACAATTCTTTTATTTCATTTCTCAAACTTTCTGTAATGTAAAATTATTTCACAATATGGTAGTATGGATTATGCTGTGTTTGTCTAGATGTATTTTTTCTGAGATCAATTGTAGGTGACATTGCTATCTTTCAGTATTTATTGTCATTTATTCTTATTACATTAAAACCTTAAAAATTCTATTGAAATTATAAAATAACAGTAGGAAGTAGAAAACAGTCTGAAACAAAACAAAACCTTTTCAAAGCTAAATTCAGCCGTGTTCCCAGACTGCTCTTACCATAAATTAGAAAGTGTACTGAAAATCGAAGAATTTGAGTTTAGCTAATGGTCCTTCATACACATCTTTTTAACCTCTTTAGAATGATAGAATGGTACGAGTTGGAAGAGACCTTTAGCGATCATCTAGTCCAACCTCCCTGCTCAAGAAGGTCAACCTAGATCAGGTCCAAAGGAATGTGTTCAGGCAGGTCTTGCAAACCTCCAAGGAAGGAGACTCCACAACCACCATGGCCAGCCTGTGCCAGTACTCCCTCACCTTCACAGTAAAATAGCTTTTTCTTATATTTAAGTGAAACTTCTTGTATTCCAGCTTCATCCCATTACCCCTTGTCCTATTGCTAGCTACCATAGAAAAAAGAGATGTCCCAATCTCCTGACAACTATCATTTAGATATCTGTAAATATTAATGAGATCCCCCCTCAGCCTCCTCTTCTCCAGACTAAACAACCCCAGTTCCCACAGCTTTTCCTCGTATGAAAGATGTTCCAATCCCCTGTTCATCTTGATGGCCCTGTGCTGGACTCTCTCCAGAAGTTATCTGTCCCTCTTGAGCTGAGGAGCCCAGAACTGGACACAGGACTCCAGATGAGGCCTCATTAGGCCATAGTAGAGGGAGAGGAGAATCTCCCTTGACCTGCTGGAAACACTCTTCTTGATGCACCCCAGGATACCATTGGCCTTCTTGGCCACGAGGGCACATTGCTGGCTCATGTTTAGTTTATTATCAACCAGCACTTGCAGGTCTCTCTTGACAGAGCTGCTCTCCAGCAGATCAGCCCCTAGCTTGTACTGGTGCATGGTCTTGTTCCTTCTCGGGTGCAGGACTCTGCACTTGTCCTTGTTGAACCTCATGAGGTTCCTCTCTGCCCAACTCTAAAGCCAGTCGAGATTCCGCTGAATGGCAGCACAGCCTTCTGGGGAATCAGACAGTCCTCCCAGTTTGGTGTCATCGGTGAACTTGCTGAGAGTGCACTCTGTCTCCTCATTCAGGGCATTGATGAAGATGTTGAACAACATTGGCCCCAGAACTGATCCCTCTGGATCTCCTCTGGCAGACTTGATTCTGTACCATTGATCACCACACTCTGGGCTCTGTCCTTCAGTCAGCTCTTGATCCACCTCACTGTCCACTCATCCAAGCCATCCTTGCTGTAGACCAACTGACAGCTATCCAGCTTTTAAAGTCTAACCATAAAAAGAAATTAAGAGGCTATTCAGCCAACAGGAGAGGTATTCTAGAGGACATTAGGGTCACCTGAAGTTTGAAGTATACTGTCTATTTGCCATAATATCTAGACGTTTTGATTGTTTGTTGCAATTAAAAGTCTACATTTAGGTGAGTTATTTCCTTCTCAATAACTTTACTATATCAAATGAAACTTCCATAATCAAACCTTTAACAGGCTATTAAAAAATTGTAAGAAGCATTTCAAGATTCCAAGAAGGAGAACTTTCATCAGGTACCAGCAATGAAAGCAATAGATTTAAAGCCTGTAGATACACATTTAACATGTGTAATAATCCACTGTAATGCCTTTTCTCAGCAAACGGTTCTTACTTACTATTTTGGAGATAAATAATATAAAACGAAGTTACAAGACAAGTGGATTAGGAAGATAAACCCATCTCTAAATCCCACTGATTTTCAAGTTATTTCCTAGAACAAAGTCTCATATCTTGACTCTGCTATATCTTCAATTAAAAGACCAGAATGAAATTCTGCCTCCAGCAATAGCTGACATTGAAGAACTACAGGGGCAAAAGGAATAGTGGGAAGGATCATGTGTTTTCTTTTATCTAATAAAGAATTTTTCTAACATTTTTTGCCTGTCCAAAAAAAAAAAAAAAAAAGACAAAAAAGTATTTTTGTCTTCCACTCATCATTATTGACAATTCTTTGTATTTGCCTTTCTCTGTCTCTATTTTTTTCCTTTTTGAAGTCCTGCAGTAATGATTTTAACTGAAGTTTTCTGTTGCTATGCTTTTATTTATTAGATATTAGGAAAAATTTCCTCACCAAAAGGGTTGTCAAGCATTGAAACAGGCTGCTCAGTCAAGTGGCTGGGTCGCTAATCCTGGAAATATTTAAAAAGTTGTAGACGTGACACTGAAGGACGTGGTTGGTGGTTGATGGGGCAGTACTAGATTAACTGTTAAACTCTGTGATTCAACCTAAATGATTCTATGATTCTATTTTTGGTTCTTTTTTCTCCTTAAACTTTACAAGCATACTAGCTTTCTGACTCCCCTGAGAATATCTGCTCGAAATCCATTTGCTCATCCCTTCTCTCTCTCTTGCCTGAGGCAGAGCATAAAACAGAACGGAATATAGCTCAGTATTTAACCATTGCAAATACTTTTAATTCTGACAGGTTTGGACTACATGGTGTTATTTGAATCCATGTGTCTTTTTTTTCTACTCTCTTGTAATTTCCGATTGAAACAAAATGAAATTTCTTGGGAAAGGAACTGACTCTACTCTACAAATAAAAGTCATTAATTCAGCATGTTTATTCTTCCTTTCATGAAATTCTTCTGAGACTACTAGCTTTTGTAACTTTTCTTTCATAAACTCCTTTTTCATATTTTTGAGCTTCCATCATTTCACAGTTAGTGCTTTTTTGCTAAGTGATAACAATCTTTGCATGTATTTCCTTTCTTAGACTCATGGCCAGTACTTGCTCCTGTAACTTTAAAAAGATGAATAGTATTTATGATTTACATAAATCAATCATTCTTTCATCAATCTTTAAAAACTGTCCAGAATTTTTACATGTTTTATGGAAGAGAAAAAATCCTTTTGTGAATCCTAATAGGATAGGTGACCACAGGATTTTGTCATCTCCTAATAAGTGCTTAAATACTTTCACAATATTTAAGTATTGCTAAAAATATTTTCTGCTACTTCCAAGAAGCAAAAATGGAGTTTCGTTTTTATTTTATTTTGCTTTAATTAATTGGAGGTTTTTAAAATGTGATTACAAACTACAAATACCAACTGGAGAAAATGGAAAAAATCCAAAATACTTCCTTTATTGTATGATCAGTATTTTCTTAATAGTAAATATAACTTTTCATGTTTTATAGAACTCCATACTGAATTGTTCATGTTGATCTCATTTTTTTTGTAAGCATTAAGTACTTACTAAAACTGTGCAGCAGGTTTCAAAACAAATTTTTTTGTAGGTAGGAAGATGCCTAAACTGGTTAAATTTCTCATTTGTCTCTTATAGAATAGTCTATATCTCTAATATAAAGTCACTAAATATCCAGAAAACTTTGGATTTTTGTTTCCAGTAAATAGAATTGTATCATAATTTTGTTGAAGAACTAGTTAATTTGTTTGTTTAAAGCAAAAAAACGATATATATAGCTTAAGATTAAAATTCTTCTCAACAGAAAAGATCCAGAGCTGATGTCAATCAATGCAGTTATGAGTGTTTTAACCATTAGGACCTGGGGAAAAGATCCTATTACAATGAAATTCAGAAAACTCGATGTAGTTCTTTTGGCTTCATCTTAATTTATAAGAATTTGAGACACTATTTTAAGGACATTTTTTAATTTATTTTCCTTTTCAAAAAGAAAAAAAAATCAAAATGTCATACAGTATGTCCTAACTTTGGAATTTTTGTCTCCTGTCAGCTTAAGTTCTTATTTCAACAAAGTTCCTCGCAATACGAGCATTGTAAGGTAGGGGATTGTTAGGTTGTTTTCTTTTGAGTTAATGACACATGTCTGCCTAGTTGAGATAATAAAACTCTTTGCATTAGCAGCAAAATCAGTTTCTGGCTGACAGTCTAGTATTAGATAATTTTTTTTTTTTTTAGCAAGTGGATCCATTTCTTTCAGGATTGCAGCAATTCTGTTTCTGTATGGGTAGTTAAGCAAACCTGCCTTTGTGCTATCAACATTATGCAAATGAAGCTAAAATTCTTAATGCAATGACACTTTGGCTATAAAATGTGCTGTGAAGGGAAAAAACTTGATAATGAAACAGACATATTCACAGAAAAAGAGAGAGAAACAGCTAACTTCCCATTTATTTTTGTATACTTCATAACCGTTCTACATAAACTTCCAAACAGGCCTTTGACGTTATGCGTCAGCGTAATTAAACTATAATAAGTTTTCATGTTGTTTTTGGTTTTCATTCATTTCTTTTTGTCTTACAAGAAGTTCAGCTATGCTGGCAACATGCATTTTGCTTAGGGCTGGACTTCTTCTTTCCCACTCACATCAAAACAATTTTAGTTCAAAGGATGGTCCTTGAGATAGAATGTACAGAAGAATCCGTCCTTCCTTCCTCCTACACTGCAGGATGATGTATAAAAATATAGAAAATTCTGTGTGTCAGAAGGCAACCTACAACATAAGACGTTGGTTTCACTAAACCATAAATTGACACAGTATTCTGGAAATGGTGGTTCTCAGTAAGAATCATCACATATAAGAGAGTACTTGTCAGAAAAGAACAACTCCCAAAACCTAAAACTTTGTTTCTGTTTGACCTTGTAATGGCCAGAAATGTTCTTTCGAGAGTAGAATTTTAACAGATTATTTTTTTTAATATAATACCTGAGATTTTAAATTAATCTCTTTTTTTTCTCTTTTTCATTAAAGGTGACTAGAGAGTTCTGGACTACATAAAACTTTGAAAAATTTGTGGAAACCAATGAACCTCCCAGG
The DNA here is from genome assembly GCA_013401255.1 of Urocolius indicus. Taxonomy (NCBI): domain Eukaryota; kingdom Metazoa; phylum Chordata; class Aves; order Coliiformes; family Coliidae; genus Urocolius; species Urocolius indicus. Next base: position 47,359 of record WBNH01001082.1, read on the forward strand.
AAATATTTTGGCTTCTCTAAAATTACATTTATTCCCATCTGTTCCAGACAAATTTGATATTGTAAGAATAATCATAATGTAGAAGAACTGCCTAGGTCTTCTAGCTTAGTAATGGAACCCTTATTTATAACAATTTTAATTTCTCATACTAATGAAAGGAATAGAACTCAGCACAGTAATAAAAGTAGATGGACTAAAAAAGATAAGTTTATATCTGATTTCTAATGTTAGATAGAAGAATAAAACAGTTAATTATTTTGTTCTGGATTTCTTGAGGCTAAAATGGATGGGTTAGATCAACAAATGAGATCTTGGGCTGCGTCCACAGCGATATTACTAACAGACATAAAGAGATGATCTTCCCACTCTACACTTGTCAGGCAGCACCTGGAGTACTGTGTCCAGTTCTGGTCCTCACAATTCCAGAAAGGTGTGGACAGACTGCAGATAGTCCAAAGAAGGATCAGGAAAGACATCAGACCACTGGAGAACATGCCCTGTGAGGAAAGACTGAAGGAGTTAGGTCTTTTTCTCGATGGACAAGAGAAGCCTCTGAGGGAAGGTCATCAAAATGTTCCAGTATTTAAAGGGTAGCTACAAAAAGTAGAGTCCCTCTTTGCAAGGAGACGTGTAGAGAAGACAAGGGTAATGACTACAAGTTGCACAGGTGAATATAATAAAAAAAAAATTACAGTAAAATAACCTCATTCAGTGGATCAGCTTTCCCAGGGACATGGCAGAGTGACCATAATCAGAGGTTTTCCAGATGCAATTGCACAGGCCACTAGATAAACTGATGTAGGTTTAATCAGACGATCTTTTGAGGAGCCTTCCAATTTGGCCTATTCTATGATTATGGATTAATATAAACTAACTTGATTTTTGATCAAATGTTCTGAGGGTGAAGCTCTTTCAGCAACCCTTTCAGCTTTCTTTTTAAATGAAATAAAAATGAGAAGGTGAGGAACAAGTTCACTACAAATTTCTTCATATAACTGATAACAGCATTTGAATCGATAGACAACTTGTTGCATACTGGGGTGTCTGTACAGAAAAATACCAATACTCTTCATGATCACATGTGTAAAAGATGCAGGAATACTCACTTGGGCATTCTTACCACACAGCATAACATTATCAAAACAGGTTGATTGTATCACTGATAGCCTTCTCTCATATGTGTGGGTTTGAATACCAGTTTATACATTTGAATGCAATTAAAACTAATTTTCCTTTTCATTTCTACACTCATAAAAAAAAAAAAAAAGTTGTCCATTTCCAGATTAATGTTGTTCAGACATATAT
>WBNH01001082.1:48694-84424 GCA_013401255.1 Urocolius indicus
TTATGTGGGTTTTTTTCCTCTAATTATAATGTCATATAAATGATTCCATAAATGGAAAGTTTGTTTTGATATTATAGTCTCAGCTCCAACAGTGTAACCTGGTGCTGAATTGATGAAGCACTTCTGTTTTAAGCCTCAACTCTTTCTTACCACAGAAAAAAGAAAGATTACTTTTTTGGTAGGAAATTTCTTCTTGGAGAAATAAGGTGTGACTTCCCTCCATGAAGTATTTTATCAAAGCCATTTCCAATTACACGTTAACCACTAAACTTAGAAAGAGTGATACAAGTTAATACAACTTGATAATAGCAGCAAAACACATAGGCTATTGCATCCATTGGTCTACAATTCATAATAAGAAAAGTACAAAGCATTTCTAAAACAGAATACCAATGATGATTATTTTTCATTCCGTTTTCCCAAGACTAGAAGTAATATTAATTAAAATTAGTGTATATAACTTGGTCATCCCTTGACATGATACATTTTTTTTCTAGATCCACCTGATGGAGAGAATAGTTATTTTTCAACCCTGAATTATAGTCTCTGGATCAAACTATAACAAGTAATATCTTTACCTAGGACCTTAGTAATATTAGTCTCTATTTGACCAAAACCATTGGTGACTGTAACACCTGGATTTTCTACTGTATTCTGTTTAAAATTAATGAAGTTTGAACTGACAGTAATCAGTAACACTGCTGAAACCATATGCTCAAGTAGAGCATTTTATACTAATAAAGATAAGAAATCTGTTTAAAGTAATTTCTGCAACTTGTCAAATCTGCTTCTTGTAAATCTATACATCATACAACAATTATATTTTTTAGGAAAGAGGATGTCCTCCATGCTGCCAACTGGTGGACTCTACAGTAAGTAAAGATAGTAAAATGATGAAATATTTCTTTTCAAATATTCTTATGAATGTCAACTTTCATTTGGAAAACATAAATAACATTTCTTGGTTTTCCTTATTCCCATCATTTTTTCTTGGTCAAAATGTACAGTTCTTTGCTAGTTACATATTTAAATAAATATATCTAGAGTAAGTAAATTCAGTAAGCATTAGTACAAGTCATAAGTGCTTGTAGATATAGAATAAGAATCAGTTTAAAACAGTGTATTTTTATATAGAAATAGAGGCCACCAAAAATACAGTTTGGGATAGATTCAAATAAACTACAGAAAATTTTTATTCTAATAACTTAAAGACATAATTGTTGACAGAACTTTTAGAAGAGTCTGCAGGAATACTAGAAAAATATTTGTTAGGGAAACCCTTGTGGAGTTACTAAATAACAAATGACATTATGCGTAGAGCCGATGTGTCCAAAGCAGACAATAATTAAAGCTTGGAAAATTTGAAGGCTACATATCATGTAAACTCATGTTATTCTCTAGATGGTTAATAATAACATTGTTGAAGGGAAAAGTTTTGGCTAGAAATATCATGATTTTAACCACTACAATCTTTTTTGTCTGCTTGCATTCTGAAATGAAATTTTTTTCAATTTCTGTTTCTAAGGAAATTTTAATATCAATTTTACATCCTGACTCTTCAATTTGGGAATTTTTCATGGAATGGAAAATTCTGAGCTTTAGTCCATGATTTTCATTTCACACAATATTTAGGCTATTTCTGAATTAAAGGCTGAAATGGGTTGACAAATGTTGACAGTAGCAAAAAAAATGAAATTGTTGCTTATAGCAGGATTCTACGTTGACATTGTCACATTACCATAGACCAAAAATCTTTGTATCATCACTATATCTGCCTATTTCTCAGAAGAGAGTCAGAGAAAACTTGACTAGACCACATCTGAATATGTAAATCCAAGTAAAGGAGTGAGTGGAAACTACGGTAAAGGAAATAGAATGAAAATGGTACCTGCTGATAGTTGGCTAGCCAAGGTAGATACAAATCTACAGGACTGAAATTGATATTTATTTGCAGATTGGCTTTTTCATTGTATTTTAATACATTTTTGTAGACCACACCATGTAGGGACGCAGCAATACAATTTAAATTGTTGTTTCCCATGTTACTCATGTTAAAGTGGTTACAGGTTCAGTCCTCTGTTTTCTCTTTTCCCGTCAAAGTATTAATTTCAATAGTTCCCTTTGACTTTCAATGAATCATGCTGTGTTACATCCTTGCAGTGAACAGTCAGGCTGGTAAAAAATAGCAGTTTGAAGAAAGTTAAGTTCTAGTGAATTCACAAGAAATTTATTTAGCACAACCAATATGTTTCATCACATCTCACCGAGGGAGTAAGGCAAAGAGTTCAGAGGAATAGCAAGATGAAATCTTACACTATTAATATCTAACACGCTACACTCACCAGGAACAATGTGACAGGAGTAGAAAAAGATGTTAACTAGTACTCTAGAAGAAAGTTTGTTAAGCTTATTACTACAAATGTGTCATTAAAACCACAATCATGCCTTTTCCTTTGGCTCACTGAACACTTTTCTCATATAGACACAGTAAATGGTAGGAGGAGGAGAAATTGATCTCTGTCTGAGCCTCAGAGATGCCAATAATACAACACACAGGCAGCAGAAAGTTCAGCTACCAGTATTCCAAATGGTTTTCTCTGTGGAATATTGATTCTTTTCTTCAACAGATCAGAAAATGAATATAGGATACCAAATGATCACATCCCTTCCTAGAGAGTGGAAAGCGTAAGGACATCCACCCCAGACTCAAGAACACATCTATAAAATACAGTTTGATTACCTTTACTATGCATTGCAGAAACTGTATTGAATATTTTAAACTGCTCCAAGTCAATATTCTCTGGGCTAATAACGACTAATTCAATGTTAGTTCTTCTTCTTAGTAAAAATCCTAGAGAAATATCACGTCCTACTTGAATATATATTGTTGTAACTTGGCTGCCTTTGGACCTGTGAATCATCAGAATGCATTTGTTTTCTATTCCTGCTATTTTTCTCCCAGTTAGGGATATATTAGTGTACTAGTAGTAGCATTTCAGTGTAAATATAGAATTAAATAATGTTTCAGAAAATTAGTTTGGACACTTTAATTTTTTTCAAAAGGCTAATTAAAATGCTACTCAAACCTAGGAACATACATATTTCTAATACTACATTCACAGATGATGAAATGAGCTATATTATTCAACTTGAACACATCCCCTTTTTATTTCACCATATTTCTGGAATCTCACTTTGACGTAGCTATGTTGTTTTATTTATGCAACACTTCTTTGTAAGATTTAGGGAGATATCTGTTTTTTACTTAGTCCGAAATACTTGCACTAGTGTTTGGCTACAAAGAATGAAGAGAGGGAACTGCATACTGTTGCTATGCTCCTTTCTCAAATATCATCACAAGAATTTGGTAGAGCTGGAGAAGTGGAGGGTGCTCAACATTACCTGTAGTGTAATCCCTTACAAGAGTAAGCCCCAGGTAACATATTGTGTGTCAGAAGAAATCAATATTAGATTCCTCAGCTAACAGAAATCAATGTTAACCAATGTGCTTCAAAGCATTACCATAGGTTATGGTGATGAAATATTGGTTTAATAAGGAGTCAGAGCTGACATCTTAGAGAGCACACTGAAACTCCAGTAATTACTGATTGGTTAAAGGCATTTAAATACAGTTAGTTATATCTTTCATTCATTTATTTGCTTTTATAATGATACAGATTTACAGAAATGTTGAGAATCTTTTCTCATATTTCTACAAGAATTCCCACAAATGCCCAACACCACTGTCGCATTTTTTTCCACATCCAAAAAAAGCGGGGAGCAGAATAATTTGGTTCACTGAGCTTCTAATGTAATAGTGAAATAACATGATTGGACTGATTTATATAATAAGATTGCAGAGTTCTTGGTGTGAGCAAAACTCTTGCTGTGAGTATTCTGCCTTAATGTTTGCCATGAAAGATTTTGTTTTAAGAATCCTTTTTACTCATAAAAAAGAAATGCCAGGGACATAAAGGTAAAAGATACTGATAGGCCACACATGCGACAAAAGCTTCTGAGTAGTATGTGAACTTTTAAATTATTTACTTATGATATTATTTTTAATTTCTGAATTATTTAATTGCTAATAAATCACTTGCACAGAGGAAGATGGATTTATAATACAATGAGAGCAGAGAATCCACTGCATTTTAAAGGCCTTAGTGGAACTCAGCTTTCAGGAGTGTTTAAAGCAGTGGTTACATTTCCCATCCAAGGAGTACCATCCTTTTAAATTATTAATTGATGTTTCAATTGTTTGGTGTAACTGATACACATTTTATCCACCAAGGAGCTATAGAAATCTTTTTGGTAGACATTAAATCAGCTGTACTGTCTGCTCCTGTGCTTCAAAACAGGCTTTTTTGTCTTTATTTCTTTTAATCTGTAAGTATATAATACACAATAACGGCATTGCATATACTGTGCTTTCCTTATAAATAGGCTTAAAATTTTAATGTCCTCCAAAAGCCATTAGTGGACTTTTTTATTAAGGAACATTTAAATAATACATTAATTCTTATTTTGCAGAAGTTTCAGTGGAAAAATTGATCTCAATTCACTTCCACCATTCGAGATCTAGCTTTTTACAATCCAGAATAAACAGTTTTACTATTTCTGGACTTCAGACGTGGTACAGAAGGTACCATGAAGAACGTGAATAAAACCTTTGTCCCCTTCAAATCCTCCTCCCTTGTAAAAAAAAGAAAAAGAAAGAAAAAAGAGAACATTCTAGGCTTTGTGGTTTTAAAAGCAATTCTTTTTTATCACTGAAGTCCTTTCTGTGGCAAATCCTGTTTAATGCAGGCTGAGTTGAAAAAAGATGCTAACACTGATTTCCTTAAGGGCTTAAGACTTCTTCCCTGTAAATGTCTAAAACCACTTGCTTAAGAATCTTGAAAAACTTTCATTGTGACTTTCTTTCTTATTTATTAAACTATTTTTCACTGACAGAGACTAGATAGAAAAACTGTCTCATTTTACTGGAAACTTGTCACTTCACAGAAATGCTTTCTCCAGGAATTTAAAATTTTTCTCCTATTTATTTAATATTCCTAATTATTACATAGTTTCTTTAATAGACACAAGTGAAACTTATCTTTCCTGGCATCCTTGCGTGTCCAAGAACGGCCTTCGGAATCCAGCAGTTCATTTGGGAAGGCCAAGGAGGCACTCTGCACCCTGCAAGGCCTGCATTTTTCTAGATACTGATACATAGTCATATGCTCAGCCTGTGTGCAGAACTGCAATAAAACCTCAGTACGTATTCTTTGTTTATATCACAGCAGTCACTTTAAGGGACCATACTGTTCATTTGACTTGAGGAAAGGAGAAAAAAAACATTAAACATAAGCCATTACATAATTTATTTCCTAGATGATTCACCCAAACCAAAAATATTCATTAAAATAACCTCCAATTATTAAACAAATGCTTTGCTAGAAATAGCTTTGTAGAAAAACTGTATCTTTTTCTGGTTGTGATGGTACATATGAGAACAAGGTACTTAGTGAAAAGAATTTGTAAAATACTCTGTGTGTTTATACAGCTATATATAGAGATATATATGTACTGTGTATAAATATACATATGGCTATGTTTTGTGAAACGTTCCTTCCAAGGAATTCCAAAATACAGTAAGCTGGTGCTAGATATGCTTTTCACTGAATTGACAGAAAAGAATCTGTTTGGCTCAGATTTTGCAGTTCAAATGCCAAGTGCTTGCTGGGGGAAATAAACAAGTAACTCATAACCTTTACTTATGTTTAACACTAGCTTGATACAAAACCATTGTCACTGTGTTATATAATCGTTCACAGTGGTATATGCAGAGAATTTAAAATTAGAAAACCCTAGATTAAGAAGGTAAAGATGGTTTCTGCAAACAGGCTTATTAAATTGTGTATTATATTACAAGCAGATGTGACATTTGGAAAAGGTACCAGAAAATTGCTTCACAGTGGCATTTGATGGGGAAGATGTATATAAATAGAAATTTTGTGCATTACTGATTTTAGTGAATCATCTCATTATTAATCATTAATGTGAACTAGCAATAAAATAAGAAACTATATGGATAAAACAAGGGTCAAGTCACTGGTGTTCTTCGTATATAAGAGTACACAGCTTATATCCTTCCTCCCGTGAGATGACCTTCCTCACCACAATATTGTCTACATTAACATCCTCTAAACAGCCTGAGTATAAAATATGGCTTTGCATATGTATCTGACTTTGTATTTCAAATTAGCTATCTAATCTCACAAACCTCCAAATTTACCATAATTTCCTCGTATGGAGGATGTCGAGTCAGACTGTCATTTTAGGGACACTTTGTACACGTGTAGTTCTTTTTTCTGTGAAGAGAAAAAAATTCAGAAAGGTTTGCTGAAACAATGATAAGACAAGCTAACTTTTGACTTATACAAACGTTTGGCATCTGCAAAAAACCCTATCCATTTCTCTAAAGAAAATAGAAATAATTTTTCTTGGAACAATCATAGTTGGTCTCAACTACATCTAGGAAGATAGTTGTTAGACATATACTAAATGGCTGAAATAATGAATTTGCAGAAAATATCTCACATAGAAAGTAACATGATTTTATTTTGAGCATAATACAATTGGTGTGATTTTTCTGCATGTCTGCATGTGCAAGAAGAATTCTGTGAATATAATCAAGACTTACATACAGTAGGTTTTTATCTCATTAAAACTTCAGTAAGTCAAAATATTTCAAGGTTACCACTTCCAAAACTGGGCTATAATAACCATGATAACTTCATTCCTTCTTTTCATAAAAGAATGAAGGTTCATTGTTCTCAATTAGACATGTATTTCAAGAGCTTTTGCTGCAACAAATGAAATTAGTGGAATTCGTTTTACCATAAGTACGCATTAGTATATTTAAAGGTATGGGCTGTTAAATCTATACTGAAATAAATAGATCATAAACTTGTAATAAGTAGAAAAAAATAATTAAATTTAGAAGAAAATAATTAAGTTTAAAAAAAATAACACAGACATTCAGTGCAGGATATAAGGAATTTTGTCAGCAACAAGTCTGAAAGGAAAATTTTAGTCTTCAGGACAATGAGAATGGGAAAATAATTATTTTTCCTTGTGTACCAGCAGGAAGACTTCGTATGTTAAAAACCCAAGGAATTAAAGGTTTAAGTAGTCTTATTCCAGTGGGTTACTGTATTTCAGTAAAAGATTAGCCTTTGCTGTCTTCTGTTCATATTTGAACACTCAGTTCACCGTTTTGAGCTGAGTGCAGATTATTTTTGGGTATGGTATTTTTCCTGAAATTAATTTAATTCAAATCTAGTAACATGATGAGTATTGTTTATGGTGCTGTATATGGAAGGCCTACAGGTTGAGTCTGCAAGCAAGATGGCTCTTTACCACAATGTTATTGGCATAACCTAACTTTATGCCTACGAGACTGGGATCTTTATTGTCAATATAACAAGTGTCACCCTCCATGCAGTCTACGTTTTTCAGGAACTGGAGAGTCAGTGACTGGCAAGATAGAATATTTAGCAAGTGAAATACTAGAGCATTATAACATCACTTTCATGACAAATGAAACACAGATCAAATCACAAGACTTCGTAGTTACCAAACCTTAACAAAGAATCCTGGCAGACAATGTCCACATCCTTTCCACTAAGTGGGTCACCTTGTCATAGGAGATCACGTTAGTCAAGTAGGACCTGCCTTTCATAAAGCTGTTCTGATTGGGCCTGAACTCCTGGTTGTCCTGTCTGTGTCTCATGATGGTACTCAAAATAATCTACTCCACAACCTTTCCCAACACTGAGGTCAGGATGACAGGCTTGTAATTGCCCAGATCTTCCTTCCAAACCTTCTTGTTGATGGGAGTCACCTTTGCCAAACTCCAGTCTGCTGAGACCTCACTAGTGAGCCGGGACTTAGAGTAGATGATGGAGAGTGGCTTGGCAAGCATTTCCATCAGCTTCTTCAGTACCCTCAAGTAGATCCCATCCAGCCCCATAGACCTGTGTGTGTTGAGGTGAAGCAGCATGTCATGTATCATTTGCCTATGATTCATTATGCTGTTTGTCCCCATCTTCAGCTCAGGGAGCTGGGCACCCAGAGAACAACTGGTCTTTCTGTTGAAGACTGAGACAAAGAAGGAATTAAGTATCTCGGCTTTTTCCTCATCCTTGGTCACTATGCATCTACTTCATCCATTAAAGGATGAAGATTCTCCTTAGACCTCCTTTTCTTGCCAGTGCATTTACATCAACTTCTTCTATTGTCTTTAAGAGCATTGTCCAATTCTAGTTGTTCAGGGACAATTTTTTTTTTCTGTAATTTTAACAAAATAGAAATTTAAATGTGCACAGTGTAGAATAGAGAGAACTTAAGAAAGTGTAAAAAAATAGTATTTATTCTGGTATCATCTGATTTCAATTTCGGTGCATATACCCGTGCCAGTCTCTGTTCTCATCTTAAAGTTCATCTGCTCTGCTCCATTGAGGTGTAAATATACAAGTATTAGAAAAAGTCATCATAACTTGAAATGATCACCAGCCTACACCGTCTGAAACCAGTATTTAGTGTCAGGGCCTGTAAGATCTTCTGGATCACTGAATTCTGTTCTTTTTCTTACTTCTAACACTGTATTATATAATTTCTCTTATAATTAGCAGGTGGTCTTTCTTAATTTTTTTTTTCCTGTTGAAATACTGGTATGGATCCTCTCTTCTTGAGTGAGAAAAAGCCCTTTTTTCACTGTCCTTGATTAAATTGATGTGTCATCATTTTATATATTTCTACTCTTTGAATGTTATTAATTAATTTACAATTAAATATAGCAGCAATATTTCAATTTAAACCTAATCCTCAGCTTACTTCCTAAGGTGTATGCTAAAATGCTTAGCTTTTCTGTATCTATATCTCTTCTCAGCATTCACTTTCATAGATTGGAAAGATCAGTATGTTCTGTGCTTATATCACTCAAAAAGAACATATGCTTGCTTGAGTGAATGATCATGATCACTAGGAAAGCAAATGATGCTCCAGGTGATTATCTTGCAAGACCTTGTTCAAAGAACAATGGCATTAGCACTTTCTTATCTATACTGGTGATTCCTGCAGAACATCCCAGGTTTGTCCATTGCCAAAATTCCACATTTTGGCAAGGGAAAAACATCTTCCAAAGAAATTGTATCTGCAAGTGATCTATTATTGACCTCCATCTTAAGGATTTTTCTCATCTTATAGTCTGGAATTAATACAAAGACACAAATGACAATGAAAGGGTTTGAGTCAATTTATTCACGGTTTATATTTATGAACAAATCTGCTCTCAGGAAACTGTCAGTTGTCCACTGATTCCCTTGCTGTTTGCCTGGGAACAGACAGAGAAATGTACTGGCTTCTCATGTTCTGAAGAAAGGCATACGTTTTTCATTGTCTATTTGAATACTAATTTTACATACAAAAGAATTAACAAAGAATTTTGAGGGAAAGGGGAAAGAAAAAAGAAATCAGTGGTGTATTTATTAGAATATTCATTTTACATACTGCTGTGTGCATAAAATTAATTAGGAAATCTTATCTTGTACATTTCACAAGATATATATAGATTGATATTCAAAGGTTAGAAAATGAGAATTTTAGGATCCTAATTTTAAAGATTAGAAAGTAAGTTGATATCTAATATAAATGAACTAGTATTGTAAAAAATAGTGAAAAAGACCTGGATGAGGGGACAGAGTGTACCCTTCAGCAAGTTTGCTGATGACACCAAAACAGGAGGACTGTCTGATTCCCCAGAAGGCTGTGCTGCCATTCAAAGGGATCTCGACTGGCTTGAGAGTTGGGCAGAGAGGAACCTCATGAGGTTCAACAGGGACAAGTGCAGAGCTCTAAATCTGGGAAGGAACAATCCCATGCACCAGTACAGGCTGGGGATTGACTTGCTGGGGAGCAGCTCTTTCAAGAGAGACCTGGGAGATCTGATTGAAAATAAACTAACCATGAGCTAGCAATGTGCCTTCTTGGCCAAAAAGGCCATTGGCATCCTGGGATGCAGCAAGAAGAGTGTGGCCAGCAGGTCAAGGGAGGTTCTTCTCACCCTCTCCTCTGACCTGGTGAGGCCTCATCTGGAGTCCTGTGTCCAGTTGTGGGCTTCCCAGCTCAACAGGGACAGAGAACTTCCGGAGAGAGTCCAGCTCAGGGCCATCAAGATGATCAGGGGACTGGAACATATTTCAAACAAGGAAAGGCTGTGGGAACTGGGGCTGTTTAGTCTAGAGAAGAGGAGACTGAGGGGGGATCTTATTAATATTTACAAATATCTAAATGGTGAATGTCAGGAGGTTTGGACATCCCTTTTTTCTATTGTATCTAGCAACAGGACAAAGGGTAATAGGATGAAGCTGGAAGACAAAAAGTTTCACTTAAATATAAGAAAAAACTAATTCACTGTGAGGTTGACGGAGCCCTGGCACAGGCTGCCCAGAGGGGTTGTGGAACCACCTTCCTTGAAGGTCTTCAAGACCCACCTGGACATGTTCCTATGTGACCTGATCTAGGTGGACCTGCATTTGCAGAGGGATTGGACTAGATGATCTCTTAAGGTCCCTTGCAACCCCACCATTGTTGTGAAGTCAACAAGCTTTTGTAGTTACAACAGTAAGAATAATATGGTATCATGAATTACATCACGTATCGTCAATTATAGATTATACCTGGGCAGTGATTTAGCTAAATCTGTCTGAAGTGTTTAGCATTATATAAGGCAATATTTAATTTACTCAGTGTTTTTCTGTTCTTTTGTTTCATTGCAATGATGATAAACTCCTCTACAAATCTCTTTTAGAGCAAGTATTTTCTTAATTTGAGACAGGACGTAGACCAAAAGGTATCTCAGTCCATCATAACTTCATTTAGGAAACTACAATAACAGTCAATTCTACTTCTGTAGAAAGATTTTCTGAAGTACAAACAATACAGTAACAGTACAAACCTCTTGAGACAGTACACAGAGCTCGTATTAAGAACCAGATTCACATGAACAGAATTGGAAGCAGGGACAGACAATTTGCTGAGCATATTTCAGTAAAAGGAAATCTTGATCTTCTTATCATGAGCCTGGAAATGAGATCAGAAAAAAACCTTTTCTTTAGACCAGTTAGAAAAGCTGTCAGTGGAATTGGTTTAAATCGAATTTTAAAACAGCTAGTCTAAGGCTCTGAACTCAAGCTGAATGGATTTCATCCATGTGACTGTATAAAGATGTGAATCCTCTTTTGTGCTACTCACTGGATGGTCTTAAAATACTATCTGCCTGGGTACTAATGATGACTCAATCAACATTTCTCATCCTTGATGTGTTTAATAGTGTGCACATCTGCTGTATTAACTTCCTGACATTGCTTCCTCAGATTTAAAAAAAAAAAATCACAAAACAAAAACAACAGCAAAATAAGTAATTCATCACAGAATTATAGAATTGCAGAATACTTTGGACTTTTGGGCTGGAAGAGACCTCTAAATGCCATCTAGTCAAATCAACCTCCCACAGATAGGAACAACTTTTACTAGATCAGGTTGCTCAAAATCCTGCCCAACTTGACCTTGAACATTTTCAATGATAGGGCATCCACAGCTTCTCTGAACAACCTGTTCCAATACCTCAGACCCTCATAGTAAAGAATTTCTCCCTTATTTCCAATCTAAATGTAACCTCTTTTAGTTTACAGTGGTCAATCACTGGAACAGGCTCTCCAGTGAATTGGTCACTGCACCAAGCCTGTCAAAGTTCAAGGAGAGTTAATTATAGGAGTAATTTTATTGCTGTAAGGAGTAGGGCTCAATGATTCTTATGGGTTCTTTCCAACTTGAGATAATTCTGTGATTCTATGATTATACTCAGTGTACTCCAAGTGTCCTGTGCCACTTTATGGTTTGCCATTTTCTTTTTAGAGTACCCTTCCCCCTTCAACCTTCTTTCACTATCCCTTCTGAACAGTTTATAGATTGATTGCAGTCCTCCAGTCATGTGTTCTGTTCCATCACATTTCAGTGACAGTGATTATATCATAGCTTTCTACCTACACAATGGCTTCCACCAGTTTGTTACCTATTAATATAGGGACACTTCAGCTGGGCTGCTAACCATGTCACTTTTTTAAAGGAACACATTTTAATTCCTTTGAGACATTTCGCAGATTTTTCCCTGTCGGTTCCTAGTACTTCAGCAAACCTTCTCTGTTTATCAGACTCCATCTCCTGTATAAACCTGGCCAGCTTGTCAGTGAAGGCTGTCTTGCCCCACTAACAGCTCCTATTTCATTTTTTCAGATTTTTAAGACAATTTTGTCAATGCTCAATCTAACCGTTTCACAAAGCATCCCTTGTACTCATTTTCCAAAGACTGAAACTTTCCAATTGTGGTGGTTTAGCCCTAACTGAACAATAACCAAACCACCTAGTTATTCACTTCTCCCCAGCTCAGCAGGATGGGGAGGAGAATCAAGAGATTCTAGAACTTTCTGGGTTGAGATAAGGACAGTTTAATAGAATACCACAAAGAGCAGGCAGTTACAATGATGGCCAAAGGACAAAATAAAACGAGCAATGCCCAACGTAACTGCTCACCGTGCTCAGCCCAACGCTCAGCCCGACGGCAGAACTGCAGTTCCTGCACTGGCCGCCGCTCCGCCCCGGTCCACCTGCTGCCCTGATATCCCGAGCGTGATGTCACATGGGATGGAATAGCCTGGCCACGCCCCCCAGCCTGTATGGTTTCGTAGTCTCTTTATCACATGTAGACTGCATCAACTCCTGCTACAGAGGACTTAATTTCTTGCTTGGTTTTTAATCTGGCCTCTTCCATATGGTTTAGATTAAAACAAAAAACTTCCTTTTCCCATTAATGCTATTGCATGCTTTTCTTTGTAGTAATTTCCCTGATTCCTAATTTGAGTAAAAGTAAGCTCCTGTTATTAAGAGAGAATGAGTACCTGGTGGGCTGCAACTACACTCCTTATCAACAACTAATGTTTAAGATATATAAGGTATATAATGATATATAAGGTATATACAGGGTATATATATTATATATAAGGTATATAATGTCAGAATTAGTTTCTCTGTTTCAAATGGCAGAAGAAATAATGACTCAAGGCTTGAATATAAAGTCATGCTACAGTGACTTCAAAGTTGCTGCATGTAGTGAGGTGTTTAGCAGCATTAATTGATTCAGGAAGACAGTCATTACAAGGATGCTATTTTTGGTATCCCACTTGAATCATTCAGGGATAGCTTAGACCTCTTTGCACTGCATCGATTGTAGACACATTAAGTCTACCTTAGTCTGTTCTGCAGACCAGGAAGTCAGAGGCACTGAAACGGATTCTTAGATCTGTCTGAATTATCTTTGTGGAGCAACAGAACTAGAAGGATGCAAAAGTGATTTCAAGCCACTTCAGTCCCCAAACTGACTGTAATCACATACACTCAGTTCAGATTTATCCCATTGCGAATTACCTGACATTGACAGGTAAGAGAGAATATCCTTTCTCATCGTCACCTATAGTAATTATTCTCTTAAAATGGATTAAGAGATTCTCATTCTTCTGTAAGTACTGTTCAATAACAGACAAACTACTGTGTACCTACTGCAGAGCAGGGGAATGGTTGGGTGTGGCCAGAGGCAGGCTATCTGAGCACACAGCTGTACTTTCAATGTTATTAGTAACCTAATTATACATTTGTATTTTGTTAATATATTGAACACATATATAATAATGACTTATTTTAAAATACCCTTTATCGTGCTTTGTTTTGATTTTTTTTCAAACTAATTACTGATTGTTACAAGTTATTAGAAAGTTATAACACTGTTTATGTGTTTAATTTAGAACATCTTTTTGTTAAGGAGAGTAAAAAGAGGACATATAATTACAAAACATCACATTTGCAGCTAACAGGTAATATATATCACAACTAGTAAGAGAAACAGAGCTATAAAGTAGTTAAAATTTCTAATGACCTAATCCAGACACTAATTATCTTTAGCTAAATACCTTTTAGTCACATGCTGTTCCTGAAAACATTAAAGAATGTGATTGTGTGATTTCTTCCTCTCAGTTTAACCAGATGCTTAACCAGAAATTCATCATGAGCCTGATAGTATATGGATGGTAAATGACAAATAATTTATTTTATTAGACTTTCTCCACTTTTTATGGCAATCAAAAAAGTCTATGAAATAAATCTTGCTGCTTTGAATTCTAGGTCATTGTCTAGAATTATTTCTATGGCAAAAAAAATTTCCATGTGAAAAAATTATTTGTAAATAGAAAATATTGCTTATCATTCCAAAATTGAAAGATTTGATATAAAAAAAAAGTCATTGGTTGACATTTATAAGACTCATAAAACCAAATAATTTTCTCATGATGACCAAAATTTAACTTGAGTACTGTCTCTGCAATCTATGGAGTGAAAACATTCTAACTAAGTAACAAAAAAACATACACCAAAAAAAATTATTCGGGAGGTAAGGCAATGCATCTTGTATTTCTTCACAAAATTGTTTTGACTTTTTTTAAAAAGGATTTGTAGGATTAGGATCCAATTATAAACTTCATATTTAACAACATTGTTATAACATACATTACTCTTCATATTTATATTATGCTTTCCACATTAACAAACTTTAAACCTAATATTTAACATCAAAACAAAAGTTTACTTATAATGTCTTAATTTAGTAGCTATGAGGTTTTTTTATAAAAATGGATAGTTACTTTTTTACAAACAAGTAAAGTATTTTAACAGTTAATACTTTAAACCTCAAGCAGTTTTATATAATCCAAATGCACTGCTCTGAAATCACAATAGTGTAGTTTTAAAATATGTTACATTTCACCTGCCGGTTTTCAGGACTTTTGAAATGTTAATAACACATTGTTCACTACTATGCAGTAATAACAGAGTTTTTTTTCTGCAAATAAGAAAGATTAGTAAAACAGAAAATTAGTACAAATTTCTGAATGACTGAAAAAGTCAAGACTGAAAAATGTCAAGAAGATTCCAGTAGAAGTTTTGTTTTCCCTCTGAAAATGTCATAATCAAATTTTTCATAATCAAAATTGTACTTATTTGTACAATTTCTCTTATTGTTCAGATGTGTGCATAGAGCAGGAACACCACTATAGGTTTGGATTCTTATAGTATTTCTCTTAAAAAATTTCATTTAATTGTTTTTAATGATTGATTACAAATGAAATTTATATTGATTTTTCTACCCTTATTTTATGGATTATGTTTTACCTTAATTAACAATAAAAATAATTTTAACCACTTTCTATTTTATTTCTCAAGTAGCATACTGAAATGTTTGTCATACAGAAAGAGATGATTCCTCTTTTCTCTCTTGCAAGAGGAGAGCCATTTAGATCTTTGTGGCTATATAACACAAGAAATATTTCACCAGGACTTCTTTGGAAAAAAACTGATTGATGAGAGGTAATAGGTTTTTTGGTGGTTTTTTTTGGTGGGTTTTTTTTTTTTTTTTTTGGTGATTTGTTGTTGTGTTTTGGGGTTTTTTTTTTGTAGGAAACCATCCTCTTTGCCAAATTTACTTATTAGTTGGGACTGAATTTTTAAGTAAATCAGAGTGAGTGCTGAAATGTCAAGGGCAACAGAACAGCTTCAAAGCCTTTTGGGATTTGGTTGACACCTTGGTATGCAATGAAGAATTCTCAGTTCCTTCTGAGTACCAGCAGAGACAAATGAAGAGACAAAAAACTTCATGCAGGTTTTTATTAAAAAAAAAAGGAAGTTACTTGCGGACATCTAAAACAAACAAAAAAAAATTTCTGAGGTGAAAAAAATATATTAGAACCCACAAATAAGATACTCTGAGTACTGTAGTTGTCTATAAAAGGAGAAGAAAAATAAATGAAGAATTTTCTGCCCACCAATTCAGTCTCAACGTGCCAGCATGAGTAAGAAAATAATCTTCCTCTGAATAGACATACAGTCTCACTACACAAACCCCTACCACTAAGTGCTGTAAAGCAGACTGAAAAATGTCAAGAAGATTCCAGTAGAAGTTTTGTTTTCCCTCTGAAAATGTCATAACCAAATTTTTCCTAATCAAAATTGTTTGTGAGATAACATTTATTTTTGTGAACTTGCCTTTTCAATGTTTTTCTTTCAGTCTGAAATGCTGAAACATCTCTTCAAGAAAGTATGACATATAAACAGTTTTGGGTTTGGATCAAATGACTATTTTTAAAATAGAAATTATTTTAGTGAAGATGAAAAACCTGAAACCAGTTAAGTTGATTTGAAATTAATAAAGTTTTTTTTTTCATTTATCTGAGACCATGATGGAAACCGTTTCACAAAAAAAAAAGTGGAATTGATTTATGACTTAAATCATAATGGAAAAAAAAATCATGAGATGGGACCTGTTGTTTATTTAGTCTATGATTAATAAGGTTATGATTACTTTTAAACACATTTTCCAGGTAGATCTGTATAGTCCAGATACACATCTCCAGATCTGGATAAACTGTTCCTACTGACAAGAGCAGGAGAAAGAAATGAACTTCTCTGGCTCTGTCAGCAGCAGAACTGCTCAATCTCTGCAAGAATTCAAAACTTCTTGTGACAGTTAAACATTTAAGGAGTTGCAAACATACAAGGAAATGAATGAAAATAAGAGACTAAGAAAACTTTTACAACTTCAGATTAAAAACGTTTTGTCATACTTAGCACACACTTAATGCTTCATTTCTCTCTTCTCTCTTTATAAGAACTGAATGGTATGTTCACACCATCAACTCTGCAATATTAGAAAAAAAGGATTTTAAGAGAGAAATTATCAAGATACTTTCTTAGCCTGTCTTATACATTTAATGAAAATGGAAATTTTCACTGTTAAAGTCTGCTTAATAGGAGTTCTTGGCATGAATCAAATGTAGAAACTCTGTGGCTTTCAGTCTTGTACCATTTTGTACATAAGACACCAAAAATTCTATCTGTCCTTTTCATGTGAGCAGAAACTCGACAGATTTGAAGAAGTCAGATTAAAAGAAAACAGTAAACACTCTGAAGAAAACATTGAAAGATTCCCCTTAGAGGACTAGGTGAAAATCAAAGCCAAGAAAATTTTGACAACTAGGACTATAGGTCAGTAAATAATCCTGAAACTTTGTGTACCCATTTCCTAAAATTCTAAGGCAAACACAACTTAAAGGGAAATCTATGTCTTTATCCCGTTGGTCATTTAATTCATAATTACAGTTATTCAAGAGGTAATATTTTCCATTTCAAACTTCCATGTTGAATTTTAAAGCAAAGAAATGTTAGCTTAGGACATACAAATATTTGCACATCTTCATGTAAAGATATGCACATTTCTTTTGTATCCTGTCAGAAAAGAGCAACAATGTCAACTATGCAACAAAGCTGAAATCCAAGTGTCATGGTTTGACATGATAGCCTTTTCTGGTAAGGGAGAAGGGGCTGTAAAGATGGCTCCTGTAAGTAGTTGTCTGCAACTTTCCCCAGCTCTGAGCCAGACCCATCTCTGGGGCTGAGCCAATTAGATGCCTCCACGATCACTTTTTAAAAAGAAGCCAGAAGAGGAGGTTTCTTACTCCATCTTCTTCCTGCTTCTTCCTTCTTCTGTCCCTTCTTCTTCCTCTGGCTGGTGGTGATGCAAGGAGTAGGAACAGTGAGAGAAATAACCATGCGGACTCCAAGGTCAGTGATGAAAGAGATGGAGACGTACCAGAGCAGAGAATCCCCTGCATTCTATGGAGAGAACTGATGAAGCTAAGATTTATTTTCATTTCTTTAAAGATTCCGCATCAGCGGCAGAGACTCGTTTTGATAAAGTTGGCCCTGGACCAAGGGCACTTCACTACAGTCCCCAAGCCAGGAGTTCATTGTCTTGACCTCTCAACTGATGTGTAATGCCTTTTTCATCTTCATAAAATAGTTGCCTCTTTCATGTCTCCTGCAAAATTTCTGTCTGTGCTTTGCCAGTGTGATAAGCAGTGGTTCCCAGAGGTTCCTTCATCTTTATCTGAAATATTGTATGTCAATATTAAACTCTGAATAAAATGTAGCACAATGAAAAAGTATTCAACTGGTTACTGATGGAGCTTGTTGAAGCTGATAGGATTTTTTTTTAGTTAGGTTTAATGTGGTTTTTATCAACTGTAGTCAACAGTCAGATTTTACAGGAAATCAACTGAGGTCTAAAAGAGGTAGGAAAATCTAGTAAATCAACAAAAGATCAACACATGTGACTCACATTGTGTTGATATAATTTATATATCATACTAATGAAATGGATGAATTTACAACAGTGCAAAACTAGTGTTGCTATAAAAATATAATCCTCTCTATTATAGCAACCCATTAAGAATTAGCTCCCTGTTATACCAGCCACTGGAAAAATGCAAACTAAAAAGGAAATTTCTGCATCAAAGAAAGTAAAAGAAAGATACTGTGTTAATTAATAATTGATTTATTTATTTTTTAGGATCTATTTAGTACTTCATTTGAAGAGGCAACTGCTTCAAGATGAAAAATGATGTGCATTTAGTACTTCATTTGAAGAGGCAACTGCTTCAAGATGAAAAATGATGTGCAACAGGCTGAGATGGGACCCTGTCTCAAAATTTTAGAAAAACATTTGTTTCTCTGCTAATTCTGTATTTATCATATAATTCATAATGCAATAAAATAAGATAAAGTGCTAGAAATGATCACATGGCCCTCATCACAATGAATACAAAGCTCAGTTCACTACAAGTTGGGCTTTTCTATATTTGTTTGAAAAAAATAGAAACCTTTCAAATGAGAAATAAAGACTGGCAGCTGCTTCTTACTTTTGGTAGATCATTGGTTGGCTAGAAGGTGCAGGGAAAGAAGAAATACTGGAAAGGATTTTAATCATAGAAATGTGTGCAGGCATTTAGAACTCTGCTGTTTGTTGATTTGTCTCAGTTCAGTAAAAATTACACGGTGCATATATCCTAACCAGAACCTGAAGGAAACCTACAACTATATTTCCCAGATGTCAGATCATTTGTCACTGCTCAAAGCAGCCCGGTAGATGTGGGGCTGTGGCTTGTTTGTGATCCAAGGTCCAGCCAGAACATGTGTTCTCAGCAGCCATACACATCCACACCTATAACATATACACTGCCAGCCACACAGATCAACACACAGAGCACGTACAAATACCAAATACGTATACAAGGCATATAACTTCTAGTAACTGGCTTGGGTAGACACTACCCAGTCACTGGCCAGTGGACTCCCCAGGTGTCTCCTGCACAGACACAGATGCAAAAGCTTCTCTCTATAGCTGGTCTCAACTCCTGGCCTTACCAATAGCCTGCTCCCAGACCCTGTGGTCTCTCCAGGAGCTGGCTTGAACAACCTGATCCCCTCAGGCTCTTTAGGATCGTATTCAGGCTAACGTTTGCTTCAAAACATGTTTCTCAAGACCTTTGTTCTGCTTGAAAGCTCCTCTGGCTTGACATTGGGTAGCTATTGCATGCTGACATAGCCTCATAGAGTCTCTCCAGGTACTGACATCATAGACCCATGGGCCCCTATGTCTTACTCCGGTTGCTGACACTTAGACCTGTACTCATGCACATACACACAGAACAGCTAGTCCCTCATCTGATAAAACAGGAATGGAGTTTAAATAGGACAGGTTGCAATAAGTAGGAACAAGGAATGGTGATACAAGTATACTGTCTAGCAGTCCATTTACACACAACCTACTATTTTTACCATTATTTTCTTCTGTTATATCTGTTTGACCTACTCATGGTCCTTCTCCCCCTAACAAGTGTTGCAAAATCGAAAAATGTTCTTCCCATAAAAGTCCCATCTACTCCCCCACCTCTCAGACTGAAAGATGATTGAGGGAGTGTTTCCTATTGGCTCAGGTTGGTGGGTGTCACTTCAGGGCAATGGTCTGAGGGTCCCCTAGGATCACATGAGAAGCCAGCTTGGGGTTCCATTTGTGCTGATGAGATTATTGGGATTCTCCTGTCTATTGGGTTCTCTGGATTACTTTGAGTTCATGAAGTGGGCACTGAGGCATATAATCTGACACTCAGACCTCAGACTTTCTATTTGCACGAGGATGGTACAGACAGAACATGTTGATGCATCTTGTCTGCAGGATTTTCTTTCAGAGGCCTATTTGTGCAGCCACAATCCTATGTCATGCTGGTTTATAGGAGCAAGGATATATGACCCTCCTAGCCCTTGACACAAACTGGAAGCTACTACAATGATTCATTCTTTCATTTCTTTATCTTGCAGGGAACATGTGTATACATTTTTATCTACAGATATATATGAACATATACATATATATAGATGTATATTTATACAGCTGTATATATAGATAGATAACAACACACACACATACATATATAAATTTAAAATGTGCTTCTGTATATGAGTCTGTTATGATATAGGACTTCAACTATTCCGGATCAATGTTGTGAGGAAGATTCAGAAAATGATACTGATACTTCTTGATGCTGTGGAATGAGTGATAAGTGAAATCCACAATGTTTTGTGTGACTCACCATCTAGAACTGTAGGAGGAGATATCAAGGAAGCTGAAGTGGGAATATTCTGGTGTGTCTTAGAAAAAAGCAATGAGATTAGGTCTGAAGCATGACGATAACATGAAAACCATCCTGTGGTAGTTCGCTAATGGAAAACAGTGAAAACCATTTAAGTTGTAGCAGTTTTCCATTTTGTTCTTTTCTGTCCTGTGGTAGTTTAACAGTGACTGGGTGCCAAGTGGCCACAAAAGCTGCCTATCACTCCTCTTAAGATGGACAGTGAAGAGAAAATGTAACAAAAGGCTCAAAGGTAATTTTCCTAACTTGTCCTTTATTTGGTACATATTTATAGTGACAAGTTTTTTGTTAAAATAACTTGGATTTTCTTTTCCCATGACATCCTCTGTTCTTTATGGGTTTTATTCTAGGATTTGTCAAGTTCCATTTCACCTACGTTTAATTTTGTATCACCCAGTAATGACATCTCATGTCACTCATATCATGCAGCATTAGACATTTTAATTGCTCCACTTCTTCACTCAGATAAAGTACTTTATTTTGTATTGTTCCTGACATTTTAAGGGGTCCGGGAACTGCTGTGACTTCAGACTGCTTGAAATAAATCCTCTTCACCAAGCACATTAGGATAAAAAAGAATATAGACTTCTGATTCCTCTTTGTAGGTGTTCAGTCTCCAAGGCAAATGACTAGAAATGGAGCTCACAATCCACATCAAACAAAATGTAGGCAAAAATTACTGGTAAATATTAACATAGAAGTACTCTGTCCTGAGTTAGTCATCGTCATGGTCAAAGAGGGAAAATCCTGCGTTTAGGAAGTGACTCCTCTCCTGCAATTAGACATGGTAGAATCATTTGAAAACTTGTATTTTTTTCTATTAACTGTTGAGAGACCAAATAGCTAACATTTATGAAAATTTTGCCTTAGCTATCAAGAATAGGTTAGCTTCCTATATTCAAAAGTTTAGCATTGCTACTTCTTCTGTATTTGTTTATACTACCTACCTATTCATACAATTGGAATGACTTTCTCTATATTTTTTGAAGTTATATCTGCCCTTGCTGGCCTGCTTCAACTTAATTCCAGTGCGCTAGTAAAAATGATACTAGAAAAAGATAGTTCTTCTTTGAATATATCTTATATTTTAGCCTTCTGTTAAGGAAAAATTGATACCACAAAGAAAACATTCACCTAATTCAAATGAAGGTGCTTTGATCCAAGCAAAATTCTCATCAGAAATGTTTATAAATAGTAAAATTAGTTATAATACTTTTGTGCTTTAATTAGAGATGTTTGCAGGGATGTACAACTCTTTAAAGAAGGAGCAGTGAAGGGGAAGCAATACTGTTGAACACATGCCATTTAATAATTCAATTCTTCAAATCAGAATATGCACAGTAGAAAAATATATTTTTTTAAATTACAAAATATTCATTAAATTTATTACATTTCCAAGAAAAAAAAAAGAAATTTCAGAATTTTCCATGTAGTGAAAGTCTTCAATGTTAATATTTCTTTCTGATTGCATAAAAAACTTAGAAACACTATTATTTTTCCACCAGGAAAAAGAGGTGAGTTAAAAATATGTGATGTAAGCCACCTCTGCAAAGATTAATACACTAGAGAGTCTTTTACTCTTGTCATGGTTTTTCCACACAGTTTGAAAATTAATGATATTATCTTCTGACATTCTTGTCATACCAATTGCGTCGATCTCACTAAAAAATTAGAATTATAATTTCCTTTTCAGCCAAAAAAGACAATGGAAAACTGTTTTGCTCTGATCTACCTGATGTAATTTATGAATTTAGCTTAACTGAAGGGCTGATTTGAATGGAACAGTGGCTTCTGATTTCCTTGTTTTTAGGTAAAAGAGTTTGTGCTATTCGCTATTTACTAGTTGAACCATTCTCTGGAGAGACAGGCTTTCTCTGTGTACCAAAAGATTCACCTAGTACCTAGGGCTTAACTTCCTGAGCTAAATGCTTTACAATAAGGTGTAAGGGAAACAGAATGCCCTTTCATCTTTCTACACTGATTTTTCATTTTAAATTATTCATAAATAAACATGAAAGATTTAAAAAAAAATCCTTCCACTTTTTTTTTAAATTAAAAAAAAGATGACTAATCATTGTGAACTTGCACGACAAAAGGGATATGAGGTAGAGATATTGTAGTGATCACTAGAACAGTTGGATACATCAATGCAAAATCTATTCTTCATAGGTTATGTAACTTAGTGAATTGACACTATTCCATACTGAATAGTCAGAATTTGAAGGATGAGGTCCATCTTTCTTTCTTTCTTTCTTTCTTTCTTTCTTTCTTTCTTTCTTTCTTTCTTTCATTCATTCTTTCATTCTTTCTCTCTTTGCAATGATTTGCAAAAGGAGAACATTTTCCCAGAACATCTGAATGCTCACCAAACTAGTCAGCAGCTTTTTGTTTTGACTTCCTTCACAAAATGCAGTAAGCAATGTCTTTCAAAGATTTTATCAAATGTCTGCATCAAATCCATTAGCAACAGCAATAAAATCAAAACACAGTGTAAGAAATGAATCAAGCAATCCTAGATTTTTTTACATACTCATAAATGAAACTGATTTTACATTAGAATATAAGTAGTTAAAAAAAAAGATATTTAAGGGTAATATAAGATTTTAGTCTAAGGATTAATAAGATCTGAATGTAATTGCTTAACATGAGATATTACTGTGGTCATCGTGCTTTATTTGTGTGTTCTAATGGCCACACACAGTAAAACTTAAATTCGATTGCAGTAGCAGCTATGTCTGTAAATGATATCACAAATTATACTTGTCTGCTATAGTTTGATGCATTTTCATATGTTTATTATAAATTTGGAGGCACTTTAATGTTTATAGCAACCAGAAACAAAGAAGATATTGTCCTTAAAAAGGGACATCTCTGTTCTCAAACAATTGTCCTGTTGAATAATTTCTGAAAAGACTTCTGAATTTTATTAGGCCTCTGAACTTGCTTGATTCCAGACTTCTTAATTTACTGCAAAGTGCTAGTCAATCAATATGCCTTGCTTATGAAGTAAAGACAGACTTCATAGTGGCAGTTTTTGTAAAAAACTTTTGGCTTCCTATGGTATTGTGTATTTCCCTGTTTGTAAAATTATCAGCATTTAAATAGAATGAGTGAAGACATTTTCCACAGGAGAGAAAATCAATCTAAAACAAGTTCTATGTAAAATCATTCCAATCACATAATTCTTAAAAGATTATATAATACCTGTAAATACACTAATATAGCCCAGAAAGCAGACTGTAGGAGTTCATGACTACCAAGTAAGATCTATCCACTTTCTTAATTCCTGAAACAGATAGAAAGAATAAAAGAGATAGAAAAGAAAAGGGAGATAGCTCTGCAACTAAGAATTGTTTAAAGACTGAATCATCTTTTTAAAAGTAAGTCTCTTCTGCTTTACAATCACCTCTCCCCAGCTATAGATAAAAGTCACAGTCACCTATTAAAGGACAGTGAAAAACATTTTATAGGCTACTCTGCCAGTGTGTTATTTTATCATTTGGTCAATGAAGTCATCAAAATACTCTTTGTACACTTCAAAATGCAACAATGACTGAATTAAATAGGTTATTTAGACAAGCATTATTCTAATTATTTTGTATTGCAACAAAAGTAGATAATAACAATATTGCTTTTTGTATAAAATGTACTTTATCCATAACAGGGAAAAGAAACACATTCATTCTATAAATTAAAAAGTTTTGTATTAAAGGGTGAAAAAAACTAAAATTATATATATATGTATTATATATATTTTTAAAATTCTACATTTGTCAGAGTACTTTTCAGCTGCAGTATGGATAAGTCTCCTAAAAAATATTCTGATAGGGCTGTTTTAGGGGAGGGGAAATTACAAACTTTAAGTTTGTAATATGCTATGCACTTGGGGAAGTTGTTTTGAAGCAAACACTATCATTTTGCCTGTAACACTGCAGTGAAAACACTGCCCAAAACATGATTTACCCTAGCAATGAGGATAGACATAAACACAAACAGGCTAAGAAGGAAAGAACAGGCTGTGCTGTGATTTTCAAAAGAATTTAGTTGGTTTTCCATGACTTTATAAAGATATTCTAGCATGAATTTAACCCTTAAGGGCTTTCTTTTGCCTCTATATGGTATCAAGAAATTCTCTTTAAAAAGTGAAGCTATTGGGTAACATGAGACTCTTTATTGTTTGAACTATAAAATTAGCAAGCAGGGGTGGGACTGAGTAGCTGCTTCCAATTTCTAGTTTTCAGGCCAGTTTTCTTGCAGTTTGTGAAATCCTATTTCAGACTTGAACTCAAATGCCACAAAAAGGACAGTTAACTGTAACAGGCCACCCGGATGGATTGTGGAGTCTCTTCCTCTGGAGACATTCAAAAACTACCTGAACAATTTCTTGTGTGACCTACTCTAGGTGATCCTGCTCTGGCAGAGAGGTTGGACTGAATGACGTCCCGAGGTCCCTTTCAACTCTGAAGATTCTGTGATTCTGTGACTGTATCACTTTTTTTTTTCACTTTCTCTTTTTCTTATAAGAAAAGCTGAGCTGTTTTTTGTTATATGGGAGTTATAGAAAGCCATTAAAAATCTACTGAAGAAAATAAAATTCTCTGTCCGTTTATTGTTGGTTTTAAGGTATATAAGTGGTAAGCACATTTTTATTTCTGATTTTCCTGACAAATAGAACCATGTTTCTTCTTATTCTCCTCTTCCTAGATATAGTAAAATAACTAGATGAAGGCTACCATTTAGTAGTCTTTTATTAGTAGCACCATTTATTTCAGGTACTCCAACAGCATTACAAGGCTTGATGCCTAAGTCTCTGTGGTGGTTGGTTTAGCCTGATGTCCACCCAGTCATAAAATCACTTCTTCTCCTAGAGGACAGGAGAGATAGAGAAATGTAACAAATGGTTTGTGAGTTGAGATAAGAACAGAGAGATCACTTGGCAACTAGTGTCACAGGCAAAATAGACTCAACTTAGGGAGAAAAAGGTTTGATTTATTGAAGAAACAATAAAAGCAGGGAGACGAGAGTGGCGCAGGGAATGAGGAATGGGGGTTGCAGTCAGTTCATTACAGATGGACTTTGCCACTGCTGCTTCTCAGGGAGAGGCCTCCTTACACTTCCCACTGCTACACTGTGGGTTCCCTCCCCACAGGAGACAGTCCCTCATGAACTTCTCCAGCGTGGGTCCTTCCCATGGGCTGCAGCTCCTCACGAACTGCTCCAGCATGAGGCCTCCCATAGGGACAGCTCCTCACACACTACCCCAGCGTGGGTCATCTACTGGGAGAATAGTTCTTTAGACACTGACTGCTCCAGCCTGAGTCCCTCACAAGATCACAAGTCCTGACAGCAAACCTGCTCTGGTGTGGGCTCCTCTCTCCTCATGGACTCCCAAGTCCTGCCAGCAACTTGCTCCAGGGTGAGCTTCCCACGGAGTCACAGCCTCCTTCAGGCATCCACCCTCTCCAGTGTGGGGTCCTCCATGGGCTGCGAGTGGGTCTCTGCTTCCCGGTGGCCTCCATGAACGGCAGGGGTACAACCTACGTCAACATAGTCCTCACCACATATCACAGGGGAGCCTTTTCAGTGCCGAAGCACTCTCCTCCCCCTCCTTCTCCACTGACCTTGGTGTCTGCGGAGATGTTTTCACATTCTCCCTTCCTGTTGCTGCTGCAGTTTTGCAACTGCACAACAACTCTCCTTTTCAAATATATTATTCACAGAGGCGTTACTGCCATCACTAATTGACCAGGCCTGGGTCAAGTCAGGTGCAGGGTCCAGCTTAGAATTGACTGGCCCTAACCCTGTGAGCTACATGGGAAGCTTCTGGCAACTCTTTTTGTTTAAAGAAGCCACCTCTGTAGCCTCCCTGCTACCAAAAACCTGGCCCAGGCAAAACCACTACAGTCTCTCTCTGTTGAAAATATTTGTGGCAAAGGATTTCTAGATCAAGATTTGTCAAGTGAAGTAGGAATCATTCAGAATGATTTACTGTCATCTGAAAAACCATGTTTTGGATCTCAGCCACTCTGCTGTGAGTTCCTTTGAGAGATGAAGGGAAAATATGTTTTCAAAGCTATATTTCCTACTGAAAGAAAACAAAATCTGTAGCATCATAATCAGCACAGTTCTGTACTCAGCAATAGTAAGGCCTGCAGTTTATCAGCTCTGCTCACATGAATAAGTATCACTTCAGTGAGTGGGAATTCTTATAAAGGCAATCTGCAGGTCCGGAGATAAATCCAGCAGCTAAAGAGGCATTAAAAATGTGCAAGGATGGCAGAAGGATACAAGTAGTTTAGAATATATTTAGCTAGCACATAAAAGAAAAGAGCTTGAAGCTGCTATGATTTTAATGTAATGGATGCTACAAGCATCCTCTTATACCATCACCTCAGTGATATGAGCAGGGAGATTTTTAAAACAGTGTCAAAAATACAGTCTTTGGAATTTTTATTTGCTTTAATGTCTGATCTTGTCATTTCTGAGATGTCAGGTAAAACATAGAGACTTATTAAAAATATAAACAAGTCTTGTCCTTTTGAAATCGAGTCAGATTTGACAGCGATGTCACTGCTGCAAACGAATAACTGGTTTTGTTACAGGTATATACATCAAAAATAAAAACTCAAAAATAAAATCAATGACATCCTGCATATTCCAGTGAAAAAAACAAGTACACATAATGAAAATACAACACATAAGTACTAAACTTGCAATATTTTTACAGGTACTGCAATTGTAGTATCTTCTCTTACTGTATTTAATATTACCCTTTCTTGCTTGTTTAGGGAAAAAAAAGAGCTAATCAAAGGAATTATTGCTCCTACTTTCTTAATATGTTCTTCTAGTTTAACCAGAAAGGAAATGTAGATTTAGAACAGGAAGGAGATTTTATTTTCTACGTTAAAGTTTATTTAACTGGAAATTGTGACCAGATACAAAGTGAAAGATCAGAGTAGATCCCAGAGCATTGTAGGGGTGAATTTCTTTCCAAACCTTGGTGGTGGAAATATTCCAATTAACTAAAGATATTAAAGAATGCTAATATGAAATGTAGTTATCGAAAATTATTGTTTAGTCTTGATTCTTCAACAGTTGATGGCTTCATATCCTGCTCCAGGAAGAATAATGCACATCTGGCAGCTTTGCTAAATGTCTCAGAGCAATAAAAATAGTTCAGTGAGACAAATGAATTCCCAGTTCAACTGTACAGGCTTTGATAGTTGAACCAGGATTACATTCTCCCAGTTTTACCAGTTACTACCTAGAAAAAGGTTTGTTTCACTTGAAGTAAGCCCAAGTGAGGTAAATAGAAAATTGATTGAATGGCCAGGCTTAGAGGCTTGTGATCAGTGACTCAAAATCCAGTTAATGTCTGTCACTAACTGAATAACTACAGGATTCATACTGGGATTAGTACTGTTTAATATCTTCCTTAATAACTTGGATGATGAGACAGGGTGTATTTTCAACAATTTTGAAAATTACACATAACTGGAAGAGTGATTAATACATCAGAGGAGCCTCAACAGGCTAGTAAAATAGTATGACAGGAATCTTATGAAGTTCAACAAGTAGAAAAGTCAAAGTCTTGCACCTGGGGAGGAATAATACTATGACCTAGTATACGTTGGTTCTGGAAAGCAGCTCTGCAGCAAAGAACCTGCAGGTCCTGATAGACAACAGGTTGAGCCAGAAGTTTTCTGTTGAGGCAAAGAAGGCAAACAATATTCTCAGGTGCACTGTGAAGAGTGTTGCCAGCAGGTCAAAGGAAGTGGTCCTGCCCATCTACTCAGCACTCAGGCCACACCTGGGGTACTGTGCCCAGCCTTGTGCTCTCCAGTACATTCATACCAGAGAAAGTTACGAATAAGAGATTGGAGCATCCAAGCTGTATGGTGTTTCTGACAGTTGGAATTGTTCAGTTTGGTGAATATTAGACTCAGAGTGAGATTATTCTTGTGTATAAACACTTGTTGACAGATATTAAACTCAGAGCCATGTAAAGTCAGAGATAAAGTCAGTAGTATCCAGTGACGGGACAGTAGGCAATGGACAGAAACTGAGACACAGGATATTCCTTTTAAATATAATGGAAATATAAGCCTGAGAATGGTTGAACACTGGAAGAGCTGGCCCAGAGAAGCTCAGAAATCTGCATCTTTGGAGCTATTTAAAACCCAACTGGACATGATGTTGGGCAACCTAATTTCGCTTGTTTTGTTTTTAATAGTGGGTTAAAACAGGAGCTCTCCAGTGTGCCTTTGAAAATCTATTAGGATGTCTATAGGCTAGTAGTTTTTTCAACTACAATGACTCAGCCTTCATTGAGACTTTTGAATAATAGTAAATACCATAAACTTGATATTTTAGAAGTATGGATGAGTATTTCTTTTTGGTATTGCTTACAAGCTGTGTCTAGGAGTTGGAAAGCTCACTCTTCTATCCTTGTGTGGGAGATTTAGAGACAACAGATGTATCTGCAGCCCAGGAGCTGTTCTTTCACAGGACACTGGGAAAAAATACATTGAATAGGATGACAAAGAGGTAAGATTCATCCCTCTATTGCTCTCTTTCTGGCAAATTTCAGAAACAGTTTCTGTCTTTTTTGTCCTCCAAAACATCAATTCAGATAAGATTTGTTGAGAGGAAAAAATCCAGATAGGTGGTAGAAATCAGTGAACACTGCTAAGTGAAGAATCAATGAGAGGATGAAGAGGTGTTGAATTGTGCTTAGGAAGTACTGATCTAAGGCAGATGAACTTACTTGAGTGAATCACAGAATCTTAAGGGTTGGAAGAGACATTGAAAGATCATCTAGTCCAAACTCCCTGCCAGAGCAGGACCACCTACAGTAGGTCACACAGGAACTTGTCCAGGTGGGTTTTGAGTGTTTCCAGAAAAGGAGACTCCACAACCCATCTGGGAAGCCTGTTCCAGTGTTTGATCACCTTCACTGTGAACAAATTATTCCATGGGTTTCTTTGGAACCTATTGTGTTCCAGCTTATACCCATTGCCCCTTAACTACATTTTCTTCCTTCTCCCCTTCTAAGCCGAAGACATATACTGGGGATATTCTGGTAAATGGGCTTATGTCATGTGGGTTGAGGGAAAAAATATTTTCCCTTCATTTCTGTTCCTATCATTTTAAGTTGTTAAAATAATGTGTTCATACCATCAAGAGAATTTGAAGTATTTGAAATCCATAAAAACAATTTCAGAAGAGCAGCTGATTTTTATTTTCTTTCAACTGCTTTCTTACCTCTTTGCATTCCACATAACATAAGTAGCCCATTTAACAGAATATCCCCAGTATTTGTGTACCTTAAATTTTCCCATAGTCACCAATATTCAGAAACGCCTATATTCCTCTGAGTAACATGAAATCTGAGGATTTTTTTCCTCTTTCCTCCTCCCAAAAGCTGCTTCTTGACTTCAGAGAATGGCATGTCAGCCTCACACTGGCTCCTTTCCAGCACAGCCACTCAACTGTCACTTCTCCTGCTCCCTAAAGAATGTCTTTCTCAGTGTCTACAGCAGTCAGTTCCAACTTTATCCCTGAATAGCTAAGTGAAAGTCACAGAAGGGAAAAACTGAAGCCAGCTGCTGCTGGTATTGAGGTAATCCAGCCAAGGGGATATGGAGAAAGACAGAAAACACTGTCTCAGTTTAGGGCAGCTGCTTTAGGGCACTTGCTGGCATGCATTTTAGTAGGACTAGGTCATGTTGTATCCTCCATGATGACTCTGGGAAAGAGTGTATCTCAACCAGAACAGCCCTTTTACAGCTTTTAACACTCTTGAAGTTCCTCCCCATGCTACACTGTGTTTCCCAGTCATCTGTAAGCAATAAACCTCATCATTTTACAACAAAAATACAGGTAAGCATTTTCCAATAACCTCCCAGCTCTACCATCCCCCATTCACACATTCTAATTTCTTTCTTGCACTTATTCCAAGTATTGTACCAAATATCTTAAAACATCTCACTTGATCAGGGCTGACCTACGCCGCTCTCAATTATTATGTTAATGCTGTGTGTTCTAACCCAAAATTTTTCTATGCAAGTTGTTATACCTTGGAAGTGTCAGAGTTTCTCCTTATCTTGTTTTTATAAAGTTTTTTGCATCCCTGTGAGAAAAACAAGCAAATAAAAATGCATTTCAATGTAAACAGTTGGTCAAAAAGAATTATTTCTAAAGGAAACTAAAATATATATGCAGCTATTCAATATTCATGGAACAGTGTTAAATAGCATAAAAGAAACGAAAAAAAATAACAAACATGTTTTCAATCAAAAGATGGGAGATTTAAAGTATTATTTTTGAGCTAATAATAGCAAAAGGAGAAATTAACATACACAGGCTAAACTTGCAATATATCACAGAATCACAGTTTCACAGAATGGTAGGGATTGGAAGGGACCTTTAGAGATCATCCAGTCCAACCCCCTTGCAGAAGCAGGTCAACCTAGATCAGGTCACACAGGAAAACATCCAGGAAAGTCTTGAAGACCTCCAAGGAATGCCAGTAATAGTAAAAAGTTGCAGTTCATGTTTTAAACTGCCATTCTTTGATTTTAGAAATCTGAAGGAAAATAGTACTGAGCACAAAAAAACCCACACTGAAATCCTGTTAGAATTAAGTTTTGTCTCCTACACATTAGGACTTTTCTTTCACATGGTGTTTAATCTAATGAATTAGAGCTAAGCTAACATGAATGCTTCCAGATGTAAATTGGGAGTTTCTGGAGTTTCCACAAATGTTAAACATTAGCCATAATTATTCCTGCTTCATTTACAGTTTAAGAGCTACTTAGTGATACATTTTCTGTCTGTGCTCTCAAGAGATGGAGAAAAGGGGAAAGAAAAATAACAAACAAAAAAGTAAATCTGTCTGATTATGAGAATAAATTATAGAACTTAACAACATATATATGTAAAAATATTATAAACATGTAGGGGTTCTGGTGTAAGGTAGATTTCTCTGGAAACAAAATGTATCTTACAATATCACAACATTCAACAACTTGTTTTTAGAAAATGCTGCATTATGCATGAACTTCAGCATGGCACATTGTCACATGAAGCATGAGTTTAAAAGCTTTGTTCCACAAAGTCTGCTGTCCTGTGGGCTGTAGTTCAGTAATCAACTGTAGTACATGTGATGGGAGGATTGTGTACATTGTATTTGATCTGTAGATCAGTCCCAAGCCTTATTTGACATTTCCATCAACGACTGACAAGAGGGAGTAAATGGAATATTAATGAATTAACAGAAAACTACAAACAAGAGATTTTGAATACCAATGAAAGGGAGAAAGCACATACAAAAAACTGTGGAGCTGTGTTGTGGATATTTTTGGCTCCAAAGCAAAATGTGGCTCACTATATCTTGGCATTTGCCACAAAATGTAGTAACAAAAAAAAGAAGTAAAAAAGAGACAAATATGAAGGGAAAAAAAGTATGATATAGATGGGAGGGAACTGATTCACAGATTAAATTACAAAAAAGTAAGAACTGCAGGTGGAAGAGCGAGTGTTGATCATTAGTGATCATTAAAGATAATTACTTTTTATATATTGTTTATTATGGATTAAACAGGAGTATAAAGCCATGGTTATATAATGGTGGTGTAAGAGACCTTAGGTAACTACATTATATAGGAGAGGGAGCTGCACTGTTAGGAATTGAATTCAACTTTGAAATACAAAGTCTTATTGATTGTGAATCAACAACATATTAACTGCAATTTAGCACAGCTCCAGCTTCTTTTCCCCCTACTCTAGCCAAACATGATAGGACATCTGCCATCTGATTTGTTCACGGTCTAGTCAATGTCTGTGAAGTCAGAGGGAGTTACAAACTTCCATGATCTCTGGAAGAATTCCTCTAATGAAGTCATAAGCAGAGAAAACCGAGACTCCAACCAAAAAATTGATTATTCATTAAGAGCTGTGCAACCTTCCCTCTTACTTATGTAATTTAACTCAGGTTTATGCTGAGAACTTGGTAGCTTTCACATGCATCAGCTAGTACACTGTGTTTTCCCATGGCAATATCCTAATCTCAATGCCTTTATCAGTTTGTTAGATTTTGAAGTTGTCTAGTTCCAAAATGGTTACACTTAGGCATCTGAGAAATGGGTCAGTTTTAATTGTTGTATAATCTTCTGTATGGTAATTGTGGTCATATCCATAGAAATCACTCCTCGTTTCATTTAGTAAGTTTTGGTATTCATTGTAACTTTATTTTATAACTAAAGATAATATTTCTATTAAAAAATCCAAAATAATAGAATCACATTCATTTATCAATGCATTATTTAGATACTTCTATTTCTCATTTAAAGTGTAATTTTTCTTTTAAAAACAGTTGTGTTAAAGAAAAAAAGTACTCATGCAAAATGAATACCAATTATGAGTAAAATCAAAGCTACCTAGAGCACTTGATCCTTCTGATGTTTAAATATAAAGAGTAAGATACTAATACTGTAGTAAGCAGTCTGAGGATCTCCAGGGATCATGTCTGAGCAAAGTAGGGTAAGTGTGAAATCTAGTCTTTACAAAGATGACCTATCTGATGCTAGTAAAAGCAATTAATGTCACATCTCCCAAAGGAGGAAAAACGACTGTCTTTTGAACATTATTTAAAAAGCCTCATGGTCAACTCTGCCCTGCAACTGAGCTTTTCACATGTTCCATTAAGAGGACTCAGACTTTCGCCTCAATAAAATCAACTGGCTGTAGAAAAGAGAATTCCATCACTCATGTATGTTTTAATGGTTTAGTGTTTAATACGTATATGACAGATTCATGGCTAGCTTATTTGTCAGGAAAGAAAAGGAAAATAAGTTGCCTGAGTTTCTGAGGAGAAGATGTTTTAAAATGAAAGATTTACAGAGACATGCAACAGACAAGGCGAAAAAAAAAATGAGGAATTATAAATGGTACAGAGAAGAGTGTGAAATAGTGAAATAGTGTTCATTTGATTTTTACTGGGCAGGCTTTTCCTAACAAAAAATATTCCTTTTGAAAAATCCAATATTTATGAAATGGGTAAAAGGTATTGACCTTTTAATGAGAAGAAAGAAAATACAAAAATTGATTTTCATAGTGAAGAATCAACATCATAATTCTGAGACTACTTTCTTGGAATGCTTTTGGCTAAGAATATCTTACGTCCCCAGCAATTATTGTACAAATCTAGTGGCTGAAATATAATTGTGTCTCTTTTTTGAAATCAAGTAGAAATAGCTGCAGTATGTAACATTACTAACAGATCATAATACTCTCACTTAGGTCATTATTCTTAAATAGAGATCAATTTAGTACTTTTTTAAATGAAAAATCTTTACAAGGAAAAATTTTCAAATTGACTGATTTATTTTCCTGATTAATAATGAAAAGAATTTTTAAGAGTTTTGGGACTAGATATAAAATTTCTCTCTGTCTTTATTGCTCTTACATTTAAAAATATAAATATTTTCAAAGCTACTAATCTACAAGATGGTGGTTTGGTTGGGATTTTTCATTTGTTTGTTTTGTTTTATTTTAAAGAAGAATAACTAATTCAATGAATGAGCAAATAACAAAATTAGTACACTATCTTCCTGTTATTTTTTACTCAGCTCCTAGATTTTCAACTGACTTTTTACAACCTAATGGATTTTTTTTGCTGAATTTTGCAAAGCATTATTTAACTGTTTATTGAACAGAAAATCTGTTTCTAAGAAAAGACATTTTTTAGACTATAAGAAGCAGGTCATACTTAACTAGATCAAACTTAAACTTGTCTTCAATAAATTGTCACCTGTAAATTTATCATTGCTGAAATCTATTTATATCCATATAACTAAAAATATCCATCTTCTTTAAAAGAATAGGCAGTGAATATAGAAAACAGGATATTCTGAGCATTATTTCTGTTTATTAGAAACCCAACACGATGCAATCATATGCCAGCTCCCTGCATTTTGAAGTGCTAACAGATCTTCTGTAAACATTTTCTACTGACAGGCTTAGACCACAAATGAATATATGACTGTTTTGTTTTATAAATACATTTATAAATATGTTTATAAATTTATTTTTAAATAAATTTTATAAATTAAACCAGCAATATAATTACCTATCTGATAATTTTACCTTACAAAAAAAGGCAAAGTTCAAGTGTCATAAAACAAATAGAAACATACAAATTTAACTTCTTTTTTCCCTTGGGAAGATTTTTTTTTATACTGCCAGACAAAATACTAAACCAGAACTTTTCATGTTCAAATTATAAAGCAGTGGAGATTTATTATTACTGAATTATTGTTATTATTGTGTATGAAATAGTAAAACTAGAACCGGGAAAAAAAGACACAATTGACAATTTTATTCCTTCTTAAACTTATTTACTGAAAAAATAAAAGAGGATAAGCTCTTATAGGAAGAATACTAATACTGTACTTCTGAACAAGTCTGATTTCAGATGGTTAAGGCAGCTGGTTTATAAATTCAATTTCTAAACCTATTGCCTTTCAGTTGTAAATAATGTGAAATTCATGACTAAAAGGAAAGACTTTCTCTGGGGCCACATTGATCAAAGTGCAGCATTTTTCAAAAAAGTGAGTCATCAACAAACAGACAGACAGAGTTTACATTAAAAAAAAAAAGACAAATAAATAAAAAGGAAGGAATAACAAACGTGTTATTCTGCGTTTTAAACAAATCTCTGGTCATTAAGGCTGGAGACTTATGCCTTTCTATATGATCCAATAATGGCTGTTGCCATTGTCAAAATTAGCATTCTGAAGCAAAGTTAGGATTTGATCCTTATAGTAGTGTCATGATTTAGCAAGGAGTTGCTTTTGCTTAGTAACAGGGGGAGCGGGTTGCAGTGAAGACCCGGTAAAAGTTTTTTAGACTCTCCCCCGACTCCTGGGTTCAGACCCACCCCCGGCCTGGCTGGGCCAATCTGGCGCCTCTGCGATCACTATTTAGGGACGGGAATTTGAGGTGCCAGGCAGGAGGTGTAAGAGTGGTACAAGAT
>WBNH01001082.1:84560-107317 GCA_013401255.1 Urocolius indicus
GGTCTTAAAGGGCTGGTCGGACTCTTCATCTCTGTACCATTCTGTGTTGTTGTGTTTTGGTTCTGTTTTTGGGGTTTTGTGTTTTAGTTGGTATTAAATTGTTTTCTGTTTTTTTTTCTTCCCCAAGCCGAATAGCCTGGTCTGTTTTGTCCTGCACCTTAAGCGGCAATTAAGCCCTCCCTGCCCTTTAGCAATCCTTAAGTCTTCGGTACTTGAGGCTAATCGTGGTCTTCTTTTGTTCCCTTATGGGCCGAAACTAGGACAAGTAGTTCCTAGGATTTCTTTTTTCAGTTCCACATGTATGTATTTTTTTCCCCTCTGCAGATAAAAATGAAATAAGATAATTATTTTCAAAATAATCTATATGCTAACCCTTGTTTTTTTTCGAGATCTATGGACAGAACGTGAGTCTATAAGACACGTTACACCACTGTTGTTTGCTCATAAAAAGTTTATAGTTATTAAGAATTGCAGAACCTTCTTATCTGTCTTTCATGACAATACGTGAATACGGAATGATGACACAACAGCAAGTGATTAATAGGGACCAGTGCTGCTGCTCCTCTGTTCTTCAGACAATGATACTTACCTATTCATTTACACAACTGGAGTAACCAACCTAGAAAATTCTTACTCCACCCGCCTTGCTTCCCACAGCTTTACTACCAACATTACCATAACCCTAACTTTCCCACGTGACCTCTAGATTTCATTGCTGAAAGATGACGCAACTGAAGAGATTAATATTATCAGACTATATGCTGTTGTATGTAGAGAAATGTGTCTTTTTTATGCATTTGTAAATTTAACACATCTGGACAGGATTTCTCTTTGAAAGGGTAAAATTTGTTTAGGATTTTTTAATAAGTGTAACTGTGGCCAATTCGTGGACATGTAATGCATTTTTATCAGTCCTACACTGGACAGTGTATTTCTGACTTCAAATAGTGTTATACTAGAACATCTGGACATGAAAAATATCCATTCAAGCCTTAGGATAACTGAAAAGGTGCACTGAAGCTTTTCTTCCATTAGTGAAGAGAAATGAGTTCCTGTGGCATTCTCTATTCTTTCTCCATCTCAGAATAAATACAAGAGCACCTGGAGACTGTACCCATGGAAACACTGTCACAACATGAGGCAAGATCATTTATTTTATCTCTTATTTTCCTGATGTTGCTTGGATTTTGTCTTTTAGTTGGGCATAGTGGTATTTTGAGCGATGTGACAGGTTGCATGTCTTTCAGAAATAAATACTTTGAGGCTTATAAGTGTATTACAATGCTGAAAAGGAGTAAGGACTTTTAATATGCTACACATAAAGTTGAATTTAAGATTCCACTTCAGGTGATTTATTAAAACATATAAAATTAATTTTTAAATTCAACATCTTACCAGAATACTTTCTGTTTGGTGTTAAGAAGAAAATTTGTGAAGTAGTTAGAGGGTTACAAATGTTCAAAGTCCATGACAGTAGAATGTTTTTTGCAGCCTTGAAGTCAGCAGAAATGCTTCCTACATGATTCTCAAATTGACTTCTTCACAAAGCATTTTTTTACTTCAATTCCTAAAGAATGCTCCAGCATAAAAAAAATATATGCTAACCCTTGTAGGCCTAAGGCACTCCTTAAGCCAAATAACCTGGATGAAAGAGATTAAAAGCAGCTGGTTATTAAAAAGTTCACGTGAAACAAGAGTTGCTGAAATGAATGTTGCCCAAAGCAATGTTAAACTTTAATGCTTTATGTGTGAATGCAGCCCAAGACAAGATTAAAAATTGTGAGACTAACTTTTAGGTAACCAGTACTGACAGCCTAGCACAGCAGACCTAAGATTCAAAGCTAGCCTTAGAAGTTGGGAAAATAACACTCTGCTGAGATTTTTTGTGCAGTGAGTAAACAGCTATTGGTATTTCACGCAGCCAGGTTAAACCTGTTTCATATAGAACTGGACATAAGCAAGTCTTTAGGATGTCATATATAAAAAAATTTATCAGAAATAATGTCTCTGTGGAGAGAAATAATGATATCTAACTTTAAATGTCTGTACTAAAATACTCTGCACTTGAACTAGCTACCTAA
The DNA here is from genome assembly GCA_013401255.1 of Urocolius indicus. Lineage (NCBI taxonomy): Eukaryota > Metazoa > Chordata > Aves > Coliiformes > Coliidae > Urocolius > Urocolius indicus. The sequence goes on from WBNH01001082.1 coordinate 86,642, forward strand.
TGCTGTCTTTGTGGTCAAAAATAGATGAATGGGATACAATTAATGCGGATTATTTTAGAAGTCTATTTTACAGTGAAAACAACCACAACTCTGAAATGCCTGTTCATTTCTGTTTACCAGGGAGATTTGCAGAGTGCACATGAATGCTGGTTCACATGTTCTCATCAAATAAGCCTGCATGTAGTTCAATGACTCCCATCTACAATATCTAGCAACTGAAAACAGCCAGACAGTAAAAGAGAGACAATACAGAAAAGTAATAAAATACAAATCTTGACATATTTTTTATCCCTGGAAATGACCAAGTATTTCAGGAATACTGTTTAACAGATGTATTTTGGGGTTTTTTTGTGGTTTTTTTTTTTCCCAAGGAACTATAAAATAAAGGCAATTTGTATCCAAATTTATTTATAGTGCAAACTAAAAAAATTGTCTTTTTTGAGTAGTATTTGTATATTAATTTGCAAATTCAATTCTTAATTTGACCAAATCATCTTGGTGTCCTTTTAATCAAAGGAAAGAAATGAGTATATTTGGAACTGTTACCCATACATATTGGACACTCTTCTGAAGGTCTTCGTTGTCTGTAGAGAGCATAGTGAAATAACTCGTATCATAATGTCACATTTTAGATAGCTACATTTGGAGAAGGTTAATTCCTCTCTTATTTTGTTATTTAATAATATATGTAATTTTATAATTTCCTTAAGCACATAGAATGAGAAAGAAAAATCTTTAATTATTTATAACATTCTTTCAAGAGCTTTATAAGGTCATCAAAACCCGTTACTTAAATACATGGATATTATGATATACCTGTAAATTCTTCTTTTTTTTTTTTGTTGATAATTCAACAATTTCAGCATTTGCCAACATTTAGAACAGTGTATTAGCACACAAGCACTATAAAGACAAGATCTGATAATTCATACTCCAATGTTCAAGGACCTAAGAAAGTTGTGGAGACCTCTGATTATGATTTATCAGTTTTTTTAAAAAGTTGATCAACAGACATGGCTAAAGAAAAAAAAAAAGTACCAAAAGTCTTCAAGACATTAAACAAAGCGGATTACATGATTTATTACTTTGCGTATTTGTAGCAAATCAATTTTCCACCCAAGAATCAGATAGTGATTCAGTATCAAGAGATTCAATAAGCATACAAATGCTTAAGCTTTAGTGACTCCGAAAAGCAGAGGAAATTAAATTAAAATAAAATATAAACAACTGTATCAAAACTATCATCTTAAACATCCTATTAAGAATATTGGTGAATAAGAGTACAGAAGCAATAAATTTAATAGATAAAATGTCTGAGGTGATCTATTTCAAACACTATATAAGATCTTTACAAATTGCTATTCATGCCATAGAGCACAATAACAAAGTAATTGACACAGATAATTCTTCACATGAATTTAAAATATAAGTACACTGTTTAGAAGGTGGATGTTAGAAACAGCATGACTGCCTTAAAACATTATGATCTGAGAAATAACCTGAAAGGATTGTAAAGTTTGCATTAAAATTATTTGTCCAAAACAGGTAACAACTAAATAGATGGAGAAATCTATTTATTCTAAAGAAATTTCATTTGACTAAAGGAACATGCAAGAATTACCGTAAAAATGTAAAAATATTCTACTTTCACATTTACAGAATAAAATGTTTCTATCTGAAAAGTAGAAAACTGTGAACTTTAGAAATCAAGAATTTTTCTGGGTATTTTAAACACCTACTTTAGAACAAAATCAGCAGAGTCTCAGACAGATCTATGTTTTGCCAGTGACTGTAGAAGGAAAGCAGATTAAAACGTCAGATTTACACATTTATAGTTGGCTAAGAGAATCACTCTCTTATTTTGGGTGTTCTAGTACAGTGATTTTTATTATTATTTTTTCCTGGAGTATCATGCGAATACTTTGTATTAAAAAATTGGAATCTTTAAGCTACCAAATGAGAGAAATTTAAAACTGTAAACTGAAGAAGAGAGAATTGATTATTTTCACACTGGTAGTACTTTTGTGTGGCCAGGTTTTGATAGCCTAGGGGTACAGGTGTGGCTTCTTTAAAGAGCTGCCTCTGTATCTGATAGGGCCAGTGCTGTTAAGATAAATCCACTCCTGTCCAAGGCCAAGCCAATTATCAGTGGAGATAACACCTCTGTGATTAACATATTGCACAAGAGGAAGAAGCTACTTCACAGATGCTAAGTGGCAGCAGCAGAAGTGAATGAGAATGTGAGAATATCTACCCAGACACTAAGGTCAGTGGAGAAGGAGGGTGAGGAGGTGCTCAGGCACTGAAAGAGAGGTTTATGTGTGAACTGTGATGAAGACCATGGACTTCACCTGGATTCCATGTAGGTCCACAGTGGAGTAGAGATCCCCTCACAGACCATGGAGATACCGTGTTGGAGAAGGTGGATGCCCCAAGGAGACTGTGATCCTGTGGGAAGCCCACACTGGAGTAATTTCCTGACAGGACATGAGGACACGTGCAGAGAGGAGCACATGCCAGATCAGATTTGCTGTCAGAACTTTTGATCTCATGGAAGACTCACACTAGAGCAGTATCTGAAGGACTGTTTTCCCTGTGGATGACCTACATTGGGGCAGTCTGTGAAGGGCTGCATCCAGTGGGAAGGATTCACACTGAAAAGGTTCATGGAGATCTGTAGCCCATGGAAAGGACTCACATTGGAGAAGTGCATGAAGGATTGTCTCTCATGGGAAGGACTTCACACTGTAGCAGTGGGAAGTGTGAAGAGGCCTCCGCCTGAGAAGAAGTAGCGGCCAAGTCCATCTGTAATGAACTGATTGTAACTTCCATTCCCTGTCCCTCTGTACTGCTGTGGGGGCTGAAGAGAGAGTCCTGGGAAAAAAAAAGAGGAGTGGGGAGAGGTGTTTTAAGATTGGAGCTTTGTTTCTTATTTTCCCTGTTAGGATTGTTTGTTAATAAATCAAACCATTTGTCTCCCTGAGTCTGTTTTACCTTTGACAGTAATTGCGAAGTGATCTCACTGTCCTTACCTTGACTTATGAACTTTTTGATTTATTTCTCTCTCTCCTCTCCATTAAGGTGGCGATTAACAATAACATAATGAAAATATTTCACAAGAAAAGGATGCCTAATTCTTATGAGTTCACTGGTTTCTAAGCATCCATACTGCAAATACTGAGATTCTTCAGCCTGAGTTGAGGTCTATAGAGTTGGAAATTCTAAGTACCATACAATATTTTTTTTTCTTTTGGATTTTAATGTAGGAAATCATTTAATCATGTGTGAAACAAAAGAACCATATGAGAAATAAAAGAACTGTTCAAGTAGTCTCACTAAAATTAAGATTCCAATTTACAGGCATTGTAGCACTTACAGGTGAAGTCTTAATCTTCACCTAAGGTAAATCACTGTGATAATTCAACAGAACTAGTTCACCTCTTCTAATGATATGCTGGCTCACACTTTTTAATTAAGGATTTAATCTCAACCTAAGAGATTTTACTTTGAAAACTATTCCTCTTTTCCAAAACATGAGTTTTTTCTAATTCATACAATTATGGGTTTTGAGGAGTGGTTTGTTGTTTTTTTTTATTTTTTTCCTCTTACAAATAGTGTCACAAATTAAATGTTTACTTACCAAAAAATAGCCCCAAACAAAGCTAAGAATGCATATCAGTCATTTTCACAACATTCTTATTCAGTGTTTTGCTTAGTTTGATGTATACAATGGGTCAATTGGATCTAATCCCTAAATACAGCATGTGTCATTTAGGCCATAATGTAGGACTTTGTCCTGGATAGACTCCTAAACAATGAGGGCACTTTGATAAAAGAATAATATCAGCTGGGAAGTGATTTACCATTTAGCTGTAGGTTGTGCTTCCATGCTAACACTATCACTTCTCCTTTACCTTTCTCCCCAGTGTGATGTAAAAAGCCTTGTTTTACCTACATGATAATTCATCTAACAAAAAGTATTAAGATAAACCTATGATATTTGGATAGGAAAAGTTTCACAAGTTGTGCAACTCTTGACATACTAATTTAAATAATGTATCTCAGCCATATGTGCCATTATTTTTATCATCTTTTTTTAAAACTCAAAGTCTAATAGAGTAGCTTAGTACCTGTGGTTTCAGTTAATTGATGGGATTTTTGCATGGAGAGGGTAAGTATCCACTGGCTATCAGCACTCTAAGTGAGAAGGAAAGGACTGAGATAATTATCTTTCACAGTGTCTTGCTCTGACGTATCAGTTTTTATCCTGATATTTAGTAGATGCAGTACCTGAGGACTCAAATGAAAATCTGGGGCAAGGAACAGAGAATCACAGAATGTGTTCTATGAAGTTCAGTTTCTTTTGCAAGCTATGATCTTGTGAAAAGGGACTGTACACACAGCTTTGGGAACCAAACTTTCTTTGCCTCACTAACTTTGATAAGATAGAAGAAAACACTCTTCTACAATGTCATGGAAGAACATTATAAAATATACTGACAAAATTACATAAAAATTATCTGGATTTACACTGATATCTAATAAGATACTTCTGTCTCCTGGTAAGTAAAACTATGTAATATTAGTTAATATGTACAACCTTTAAGAAACTCATGGTTAAGTTGATAATGTCATTTGCTGCATTTTCTTTATTAATTTATTTATTTTAATAACAATGCCTCTCATTTATCAAGATGACTGGTCTAGATATTTCATGATGCTCTCATATAGCTTGGCTATGGCATATTTACATCACAAGCAGATAGAAAACCTGCTCAAATAATTAACTTCATGGCTAAATCCTCAAATGGCAGGATCAAATAAAGAAATAAATTATGAATGAGATTTTTGTTGTATAGCAACAGAATTAAAGAGTCAGTAGTGCTATAAATGTTTCATAGAATCATAGACTAGTTTTGGATGGAAGACACCTATAAAATCATCTAGTCCTAGCCCCCTGCTGTAGGCAGAGACATCATTCACAAGATTAGGTTGCTCAAAGCCCTGTCCAAATGGACTTTGAAAACTCCCAGGAATGGGGCATTCACAACTTCTCTGGATGACCTATTTCATCACCCTCACTGTAAAGTATTTCTTCCTTATGATCAATTCAAATCTACCTTATTTTCCTTTAAAATTATTACCTCTCTTAGTCCAAATCCCTTTTCTGCTGGATGTGCATAGAAGGAAATGGTACTACTGGAAGATGAAAGACCTGACAGAACTTCTTACCGTGTAAATATTACGAACCTGTTTTTTAAAGAAACCAACAGATTCCTCCTACATTCTTCCTGATACATGTGGCAGAGTGGGAAGTAAATTCTGAATCCCTTCTCATTGAAGGATGACATTCATTTTACTGACTGCAGATCTTTCCTTACTCCTCATCAGTTCTGGGTAGGTTATTAGTTGTGATGACATCTATTTTTTCTGCAAGGAAACTTATGAAGTAGAATAAGTTCACATATGTGCGTAATAGATATGAGAAAGTAAATTATAGTATGTTCTTCCTGTCACCCTTAATGTATTTAGTGCTCTAGGTGATGAACTGGCATCTCCATAATCTGTCTAGGCATGTGGGGATCACAAAGTTGCAGTAATTTTGTAACATGTCAGATCTGGTGAAAAACACAAGGAGGACAAGGAAAGGTCAAAGCCTTGTTTTTATATTTTCTTTTGAATATTTACTATATACTGATTTAGAAATGCAATCTATTCTTCAGCTGCCTCCCTAATATAGTGCCTGGTCCTTATTCTTTTCCATTTCATCGATCTTATAATATCTACCAGTGACACAAATAGGAGTAAATGTCTAACAGCACTTTAGCCACTGCTGGTTCATCAGTCCAAATGATCACATTATCAAGTTGAATTATCCATTGGCAGTCTGTGACATGAATGAACAACAAGATTTGAAATTGCATAGCTGCAATGCTTCTATGCTTTTAAGAACTGTGTGACAGTACCATCAAATTAATACTTTAGTGACCTATTAAAGGAGGTGTTTGAAGAACATGCGAGCATGCTTCAAAATATCAATACTCCTAATTGTTACATACTGACATAGAAAAAAAAGAAATAAATTAATTATTTAGTATGGTAAAACAGTCATTTTAGTATAAAAAATTCAATCTTATAATACATAATGTTACTATCAAAGGGCATTGGTAAAAATATATATATATTGCCTTACACATCTGTTGGAAATAACTAATAATGACATTTAATCATGAATCTGACCGACTTTAACTAGGATTGTTCCATTGCATTGCTTCTTATTTGATTTCCTATTCATCCCACTTATCTTCTTGTTCAAGTTACTGTTAGCTTAACTTTACTCTTTCTTAAATATGTTTCATAGAATCATAGAATCATAGAATGGTAGCGGTTGGAAGGGACCTTTAGAGATCACCTAGTCCAACCCACCCATGAAAGCAGGTCTACCTAGATCAGCTTGCACAGGAATCCATCCAGGTGGGTTTTGAAAACCTCCAGAGAAGGAGAATCCACAACCTCCCTGGGCAGCTTGTGCCAGAGCTCCTCACCCTCACATAGTTTTTCCTTATGTATCTTTTTGTGTTCCAGCTCCCTTCCATTACCCCTTGTCCTGTTGCTAGATGAAAAAGTGATTCCCAAATCTCCAGTCATCCACCATTCATATACTTATAAATATTAATTAGATTCCCCCTCAGTCTCCTCTTCTCCAGACTAAACAGTCCCAGTTCCCACAGCCTTTCCTCATTAGGAAGTCCCCTGATCATCTTGGTGGCCCTGTGCTGGATTCTGTCCACAAGTTCTCTGTTCCTCTTGAGCTGAGGAGCCCAGAACTGGACACAGGACTCCAGATGGGGCCTCACCAGGGCAGAGCAGAGGAGGAACAGAACTTTCTTTGACCTGCTGGGCACACTCTTCTTGATGCATCCCAGGAATGCCATTGGCCTTCTTGGCCAAGAGGGCACTTTGCTGGCTCATGTTCAGTTTATTATCAACCATGACTCCAAAGGTACCTCCAGCACGTCAAGCCCGACTCTTGCTGGGGATTTGCTGTCAATAAGTTGTTTAGAGAAAAACATATTTTTTTTTCTTCCTCTGTTAAACTTTTTAATAAAGTTTGCAATATTTTGTTACCAAATTTTTTTGTATTTCTTACACTTACAATGATCCCTTTGTTTAATCAGATAAAATCTGATAAATTGACCAAAATATAAAGGTAGCTATTCATATATAGATGATGAGAGGTCAAGTAGAGATAGACCTGAAAAAGTTCTTCAGATTTAAGACCTGATCTTAAATTTATAAATTTAAGAGAATTGAGGAGAAGCTTACAGCTCACGTGGTGTTGTGCTCCAGTATTACAGAATCATATAGTAGGAGACTCACAAAGGGATCTGCCTTTCAGAGTTCTCATGTATACTCGATGACACATCAGACTCATTCTTAGTCAGAAAAGAAAGAATAAACTTCTGTAAAACTTCACCTCTTCCATTTATGCAACTTTTTGTTCGAGCAAACTACTTAGATTGCACATGTTAGTAATTGTTCCTGCTTGATTTAAACTACAGAAGGGAGATGGCCTGACAAACAAGAGAGAAACAAACACCTTTCATTTCAATGTATAAATTTCTTTACTGCATTTTTCCCTTAACTAGCAATTGTCAGACCATTGGTCCCATGCCAATGCAGCAAATTGTAGAAAACATTTGAAAATTATTTAGAAAAATATTTTCAATTTCTCGACTATCTTTCTACAGCCCAGAGAAATATATGGGTACATTTGCACAAACACTGAGAGCATTTATTCAAAAACTAGACTGCCAGAAGAAATAAAGTAAATCTTGTGAAATGGTTTTGATGTATTCTATGCCAAGAAGTGAACAACTTCATAGAGCTGGAACTAATTCAAACAAAAGAGTTTCATTGATATATGAAGCTGATGGATGTTGCTCACTCTGTACATTATGATTTATAGACAGCTATCATACATATATTTTGAATGTTGAGTTTACATTCTTGAAAAATAATCTTAAATTATTGTAGCTAGGAATGGAAATCAAGTAAGTTTACAATCTAACAAAGTGACAGTGAAAGAGTAACATCTATGTAATGTAGCACCAGAAAGCAAAATCTGCAGTTTTACTCTATACACTGCCAGATCTAAGACCACCTAGACAAATAACATTTTGACTTATGAGAAGGAGGAAGAAAGAAAGTACTTTAGGTGCTCAGTTTTGACATCAAGTACTTATCCTGCCTTTTACACATTGCGGCAAATACACTTGATTTTTCCTCAGTTTGTGTGACAACAAGCATTTGTGCATATGTAATTCTATGGCACATTTAGCCACCAGCAAGGCTTATTTTGATCCATTTACAGAGAAGTGATACTGCTGTAAAAGCACTACAGGAAGTGTGGAAGAATATAAATGAAAATTGTACTTCAGAAGACACAAAAACTACTCCCCTGTGTCCAGCAGCTTTTACAAGCCTTTGCAAACAGGCAGAAGGACTGTTAATAGACCATGATGACATGAGAAACATCTTTTATGAAACAATTATTTTATGTTAAAGCACTAATATAATTCATTTTCATAAAGAAACCCAATATAGTGCTAATTGATAGTGTCTTAGCTTTTATGGGATGTGGAATAAATCAAGTATATGCTATTCTATTGCACGCTAACTTCTGCCTAGCCCTTCTGATATAGGGAAGTGTATAAATAAAAGCTCTCAATTACAGTAAAAGTGTCAATACTGTTACTGCAGAGGCTGCGAAATGTGAAACATCATTTCAGTTAATCTGCTTTTGTCATATTTTAAAAAAAAGTCTGTGTTCATTCTCAAGTTCTTGAAATACTTTAATAGTTATTATAAATAGATAATCTCTCTTTTTTGTACTTGGAAAGTATACACTGTTAACAAGAACTTTACCTTCTGAAGGACATGAGTCCTTCCTCACAGTTCCTGTACCATATCACCTTCTTTCTTCACACACTTAGCTCCATTTCTCCTCTACTCATCTTCTGCACCTACCTTTTGAAAATATAACTTGGATCACTCGGTGCAATGTCAAAGCTTTAGATATTCAGCCCTGTTGTGAAACTCAGAATCCAGTTTGAGGCAATTGTATTGTATAGTGCTTTTTAGAAAATACTTAGGCGATCAGGTCCATGGATAAATAACTCTGCAAAAAGCCAATGAGACAATTCAACATGGAAGAGTCTACTTGCTTAAGTGTAATTTCATTACCTGCGTTGTCCTGGCACTAATGTGATATTTCTTTTCAGAGTCCTACATTTCAAGGACTCTGTCATTTTTATTATCTTGAATGAAGCAAAGCATTTATATGGCTAGACTCTAAGTGTAGTTGTAGTGTTCAAATTTGCTCACTAGAATCACAAGGATTACTTGGGAGCTGCTTTCTCCCCTTATGTGTATGACTACTTGAAAGTATAGTTACGGTTTTACAGGCTTAGAAGGTAAAAATCAGATGGCTATGTTAGGGTGATATAGCATCTATACTGGTATTTTCAGGGTTAGAGTTTCTGATTTAAGGACATAGTATCTTCCTAAGTGATATGTCTGATTCTTTTGGTTTTTTAACTTTTTAAAATCTGGTCCTATCAGAGAGTATAATGTACAGCTTGCAAGAAAGTTAGTATAATTATTGAAGGGCATAAGTTGCTAATTTTCCCTGACATATGCCTGCTGCACAGCAACAAATGCAGCAAATAAATGAAAAAGCTGAAAAAAAAAAGATGAATGAGGGTGTCACTGCATCAATCTTATTTGCAGCCAACTAAGCTTCACACAGACAAGAAAACTCATTTTAGAATTTGGCTTATACGACCTGTGTATTCATCTGGATCCCAAATAAGAACCTGCAATTTGCTGCTTCATCTGATCCTTACTTTTTGGGAAATGATTAGATTTCCCTGCCCCTTCCTGCCAGATCTTAATTGTATGGTTGTTAGAGGTATAAATATTAATTATAAATGTTGTTTGCTCTCCTTATTTCCCTGTTCCACTCCATTCCTGTTCTGTTTAATTATTGTTACCCATTTTGACACTACTTTATTGCAGAAAAAACCAACCAAGACACACTTTTATTAAGTAAATCATATACCTAGCCCACTTTAGTAAAGCAATACTATCAATTAAAATGTAGTTAGAAACTGCATAGTTTCAGCTATTGTGCCCATATTTATGAGTTTTCAAAGTGGTACAGTCACAAATTCCTATTTTACTATTCTTTCTCCTTTCAATCTCACCTTCCCACACAGAATACATCAAGTATAGTTGAACCATCTGTATGTGCCAGCAGATATAGTCAATTGTAAGATCACTTGTTATGAATGGTCTACCTTGCAAGCATTCACCCCATTTCTGCAACTGTGTCCTCACAAGATGTTATTATTAAGTAGTTACAGGGAATTAATAGAGAAGAATGCCATGAATATTGAGAGAGATATTATCATTGTTACTATTGCTGTTTTCCTAGTCAGGTGTTGATGTCAAACCCAGTTGCAAAATGAGGATAAAATATCCATTAAATATCCATTAAAAAGTACATGCAGCAAAAGGTATGTAATACACTTTGAAGTTTACCTCTATCACTACTGATTCACAATTGACTTTCTAAATTGTTGAGATTACTAACCTTCTGATGGTCTTGTAAATCCTTTGGTGCATGTTTTAATGAAGTTAAGAACCAGCAACAGTAAAAGTGGTCATGAGCTCTTATTTATTAGGCCATATCATTTGCTATATAGAGGAAAGACTGAATCAAAGCTATAGCTTGGATGGAAAGACTGAGTTTTCATACAATCAGCCAAATAAGAGCTGACAGACAGCAAGGCACAGCTTTGTAAAGCATACCTCAGCAATATCTGGTCATACGATCATTCCTTCGCAAATGGAGTGAGTTAAAATCAAACTTATTTCTTTGAAGTCTGAATTCACATACTTTTTTGGGTTCTGAAATTAAGTCTCTCACACTATCTCCTATTTAACAAATCCTCAGCTTCACCACTGTTGTCTTTCAAATGTCAGGTAAAATCCAGTGTCCTCTGGTATGTGTATTGTGTCTTCTTCAGAAATCACGTCTGAGCTGGGGCAGAGAGCACTACCTGAACCACTATTTATCAGTGTTAGTTAGTTCACTTTTTCCTACCTGAGACCTGTGTATAAAGCAGATGTTTTCTTTCACTCCATTGCAAGGTAGACTGTTGGCAGAGGGATGGCAAGGACTTTGCTTTGTATGTAATTAATCTTGACAGAGGGAACAATAGAAAGTAGCAGCGATATTTGCCCATCCCTACCAGCATATACCTGGGATTAATGTCTGACTTCATGGTTTATGCTGGAAAAGAACATAGCCAGGATTTCTGAAGTGGTGTCTAAAGCAGCAAAATATTTTTTTAACAGACTGTCTAGCACCCCTCTGTGTCATGGCAAAGTTATAGAAGAGGCCTGCAGTGTGATAACTTGTTGAATGCAGGGGAAAATCTCAGGAACTGTACTGGAGCATCAGGCCAACATCTCAATCTGAGAACTGTCAATGTTCTCATACTGAAGAAGATGTCTTGAGTGCTCCCACTATTTCTTGGTGCCATGAGTGCTTCTGCCTTGCAGAAAGTAGTTAATAATATGCAACATTAATTTTTCAACTGACACTGGTGAGTATAACTTGATGTCTCTCCTAAGCATCATTTTATCGAGTAAGGTTTTTTATGACAAAGAAATGGGAAAGGAAAATTCCATGTGTAGATGTACAAGGCCTTGAAATAACAGTCAAACAAATTATCCGATAATCTATCCTGTTACACAATATGTCTTTCAGTCCGCAGTTTAAGCATTAGCAGAAATTTACACCTAGGAAAATCCTTATCACCTTATATAATACACTTCCACTGTGATGTTGAAATTTGTTCAAACTCCACAGGGTTCAATAGTTTTTTCACTCAAGTTAGCCTTAAATGTAGTCACACATATCTGCTTGCCAACCTCTCAGTGGCACAAACTATATTTCTATACTCTGTCAAAGAGCCTCTAATTAATCTCTCCTCATTGTAGGTTGACATGATGCATAACATTGTAAGTACAGAGAAAATATTATGAGGTACTTTCCTCTTTCACAGCTAATAATAAAAATACTGGCTGATGTCAATAAGGCTTGCCTAAAGATTATCGTTTCAATTTAGATGTTGCAAGGGATCCATGACCATGAAACGAGATTATGACAGTGGCAGAGTTTGAAAGGTTTCATAACCTAGCACTCTACATGAGACAAACATTGCTAAATTCAAATCCTGCAAGTATTTGGGCTTTGGCCTTTCAGTGTGCTTCCACAGGTGGGATAGTGAGTGACAATGACAAACTGATTTTTGAAGACAGAAGCAAACTACAGAGTGTTCAGTCAGAACAAGTATTTAAAAAAAACCAACAGATGTGCATTGAGTAGGATTAATAAATATTTAATTAACCATTTATGGAATTTTTTAATTAAAAAAAGGAATATATACTTACTTGATATTAAGCAGTATCTAGGTTTGAAATTAGACTGGTTTTTTTATCTTGTCACTATTCTGATCATGTAATAGTTTTAAATTATTTCAGTATTGTGCATTTCCATGATGTAAACTGAAATTCAAATTTCTATCCTGGAATAGTTCACAAGATGTGCAAGCAAAGGTGTTTGTGAGGACAAGACTGTCCTTCACTGATTGTTAGAGAGATCTTAATCTTCCTTTCCTAAGTATCTCAAAACATCATAGAGTAGACATCCCTATTTTTTTCTCATTTATCTTGAAGTGTACTCTGCACGTAATTCATATATGCAGTTCTTCAGGGACAGTACCTAAACTATGGCTTCAAAGCTTGAAGGAGAAAATGAAGAGAAGCTAACTCTATCCATCTTCCCCATAGTATTTCCTGTCCTGACCAGCTGAATTAACTTAGTTATATAAAATAAACCTTTTGTTTTGCTCTAAACTCTCTACATTTATCAAAATTGGTCCAGATATGACAGAATAAATGGGTCTGTGTGCTGCTTACACAGGAGTGGAAAGCAGAAGTAGGAAATCAGAAGTCAGTGAACCACAAAACTGAGCTGAACTGTGATCTAAGAGTAAGAATTTGTCATTGGTGGTTGTCATGTTCCATTATAAAGCAAAACAGAGGCAGACAAAAAGGTGCTTCTGAGATAGAGCAAAAATGCATTACACGTTACATTTTGTATTATCTAAAGGATGATGTATCTAAAGTCTTCAATTTGAAATGTTTTATAGATAAAAAGTCGATAGCCTTGTCACAGGATGGAATCTAATCAAAAGCACAGCTCAGATTAAGCAAGGTCTATACTTGCCCACCCCCAACTTATTTGGTGATTCTGGGATGTGCTGGAAAGGCAAAACAGCACAAATAATTGTCATGAGGGAGGCTTACCTGAAAGCACTTATCTGAAATACATCTGCCCTCTAGTAATGTTTTAAAATCATAGAATCATAAAATGGTAAGGTTGGAAGGGACCTTTAGAGATCATCTAGTCCAGGCCCTCTGCATAAGCAAATCCACCTAGATCAGGTTACAAGGAATGTGTCCAGGTGGGTCTTGAAGACCTCCAAGGAAGGAGACTCCACACTCTCCCTGGGCAGCCTGTGCTGTGTTTTTTAACATATTGTAATTCTGAGAGTTAAGTGCTGGAAATAGGGCCTCTCCTAACTTAGTACTCAGTATCATGCTCATGTTTCCATGAAGCCGAGAAGACACAAGGATTAGTGAAGCATCTACAATACCTATTTAGTAAAACTCCATAAAAATCTTTCTCACACTTTCAGTGTATTTTTCAACATATTATAAAAGTTATTGGATCCCATTGTAATGAAGAGAGAGGCGGGCACTTCAGTAAGTAATTCATCCTGCCTAAAATCAGTTCCAGAAAAGGATCTCAGATGTCTATATTTACATCTTAGGCCCTGAAATTGATCATCTGTAATTTGATTTGATTAATTTAAGTCTTTGAGTGAAGTTTTACAGAAGTCTAGAAGAAAAAATCTGTTGAAGCTAAAGGGAAGACTCCAGATAAAGTGATCTGAAACTTGGAACTTACATTCCAGGAAAAAACTTTGTTTCTTAAAAAAAGTTTCTGTTGTGTATTGAAAAAACAAGAGGAGATTCTTCCCTTGAATTTACTCACATGTAAACAATTATGTAATTTCTTCAATCAGACTTCCCATGTTCACAATTTGTTTCTCCTTCAGCTACTTGCTGCAAGCAGTTAATGACCAGATTATGCTTTTCATTGTTTGTCTCATTATCGAATTCAGGTAGTACATTTCCTTGCCATTTTATGACTTAGGAAGCAAATAGTCGGTCTGTCCGATTGTCACTGCCTCTGAATCACTGATGACGTCTTTTTGCATTGAGAACCATTAAAAGATTGAATTTGCTATTTACAAGTGTATTTACTGCGACTGTGGCATTTTCCCCTTCTGTAGTGTGAAAAACAGCAAATGGGCAGGCAAAAGACACTTTTAAAATTGTTTATGTTTTGATGCCCACTGCAAAAGCAATAATGTATAATCCAAATTAAAATCGTCCAAATAAGCTTTATCAGTTGGAAACCTGTTTTCTTACTACTGATCACATTGACACACGATATGCAGTTTATATATCATTATTCCATGTCTAGTCTCATTTAATAAGTAACTTTGCTGATTATTTTATTTGCAAATTGTTTCTGAAGAACTTCCCAGTGAAATCTACAAGTCACGGGACCTAGTCAAATGAATGCAATATGATGTTGAAACTTTCCAAGTAATTACCATCAACAGTTTGATCTTTCCCCATTAAACTCTAACGTATTAGCATATTAAATCTAAATCTAAATTAGATGTCAATATAACTCAAAATTTAATCATCATGAGGGCTTCATCTAATTTCATTGATAGCTTCTTGTTGCATAAGTAGTAACAGCATTCCAGTGCTGTTTCTGATTAACATAAACAAATTAAATTCAGCTTTCAGAAAATATTTTTCTCATTTAGATTATAGGGAAAAGCCAACCAAAAAATAATCTAATCATATTTAATTCCAAAACAAAAGCAGTTTTGTTTGAAATTTAAATGTCTTAGAATATGCATATGACATCTTGCATATGTATAAAATAACGTGATCATATTTTGAATACAATGTTGCTATTATATTTGCTTTACTTGATTATTGGCAGAAACAAATTTTTCCATATGAATATATATTTGACCCATGCAAATAGTTTTATTTGCTTATGTAAATATTTGTTGTTTTTTTTTAATTGCAGAACAAGTTGGTTTCCAGATCAGCTTTCAAATTTACTATTAATAAGAAGAAATAAAAAATATAGCCCATGTAGCCCATGTAAATGTTTAACAAATGTGTAAAAAGGAAAGGTTTCAAAATGCATATTTTTTAATTCTCAATATTCTCTTCCATTCTCCATTCTGTATATTTGACAGGATCTTTCATGATATTTGCTACTTGCTAGGTTGATTTTAAGACATTAAATTGCTACTTTTTGAAACTTTACAAAACATGGGATAATTTGAATTTTCCTGCCTATCCTTTCAGGATTTTCATAAGTTTCATGAACAAGTTTCATTTGACTGAACAAGGTTTGACCACAAGGGCTCAGTCTGTACTTTTAAAAAAAACCAAACTCTACCTATCCCCCAAAAAGAAGCCAAACAATCTAAAAAAAACAAACCTCAGGCTGTAGGAACCAGATAGATATAAGAAAAAATGATATTTTCCTCAACATCCCAATCTTGAAAATGTCATGGGATAAATTGTCTTTAAAAAGAGAGGTAGCAAGATAGTGGTGATGGTGGGGAAACTTCAAAGAAATGTATTTTTGCATGAATTAAAATTAAATTCTTCACTAGTTATTTCTATAAATGAGGAGACACTGAGTAATTTTGTTTGCTAAGATTTCAGTTTTGCACACTAATCTGCTCTAGTACACATGGCACAAAACACCAGTGAGAGAATTCTGTAGTAATGAAAGATTGTGAAAATTTCCATTAGAGCTGGCGGAGCTGGAGGATGCAGTTAAGATATTTTCTTGAAAGGGAGTCATCTGCATATATTTTTGGTAGCAGAAACTTTAAACACACCTCAACAGTTATGTGAAGGTATCACACCAGAAGAAAAGCAAAATAAAGCAGAAAATCCCCGAAGTGATTTTTAAGCATGAAGATTAATTTAATTAGTTATTCAGCTGTGGATAAGACCTTTCATTCTATCAGAACTCACTAAATAATATTGTAGTACAGGATGGCTGTTGTAAGAATAATAGATTTATCTGCTGAACTGTAATGAACACAGAGCTTCTACTTCAACAGCCAAAATGCAACAGACTCAGATATGACTCTGGATTGCATGGATAAGGAAGCTGCTTGCACAGCAAGAAGGAAGGAGGAACTGAATAGATAGATATTACAAAATACAGGGTTGTTGCTGTACAGTTAGGTTTCTTTAAAGAGAAAACCTTCAGGTTTTGTTCCTGATTTTAAAGCCTTTGCTCTTCCTGAATAAAAATATTCCACAAGATCATAAACCCAATCGTCTTCAGTAGTTGTGGTTACCGTGTTATGTCCCCAGATCAGTTATTTGCCTCCTGGAAAGTAACAAAGCAGTAAAATCTGCAGTTTATTCAAAACTAATTCTGTCTGTAGTCTTCAGTTATCTAGATATATGACAACTATGTATGATCAGATTTTTCATTTTATTTTCCCAGAAATCACTAGCAGGACATATAATACCCAAAGTAAATATCAGCTTGGTATGCTGATCTGAGAAGGTCAATAAGGACTCTACTTGCTAAGAATATGTTCTATCACTTTTCTGAATATTTGGCCTTCCAAACATCCTGTGGTCCTAAAGATCTTGTGGTAACAAATATACAGTGCAGAGATGTGCATTTGAACTAGCTGCCCAGATTCTTGCCATAGCGATATAATTTAGGATGCAATTCATCTAAGTCTGAACCAGATTTCTAGAACAAATCTCTATTCCTTTCCACTAGTAATGAAGAGTAGTAAAGGACGTCTAGGAGACTTTCATAAGCCTAGGGTTATTCTTGTGAAGGCATCTCAGTTGGCACAAAGTGCTTTTCAGGCTCATGTCATCATATGACAGAAGAATGCAATGCCAATAAGTTTGTCTTCAAAATAAGCATAAAAGTACGTCATCTCTTACTAACCTTTTGCTTTTCACAACAGTCTGCAACACTGTATTCCACAAACTAATTATTTAAAAAATCCAAATAATAAACCAAACAAAATCAAAAGCCCCTCCTTTAAAAATTCTTCCCGATATCATGATCATGTCACTTGGTGTCCTCAATGCCTGTGTAAGGACTTAGAACACATACGTGTTTTAATTCATTTTAGAGTGACCAAAACTGGATGCCATTACATGAGGTGGGAGTCCCTCACAGATTTATATAGTAAAATATAACAACCTATGTAGTTTCCATTTCTTTTCTAGTAATTCAAAACATCTCTACCATTTTCAACTGCTACCATTCAGAGAACAGATGTTTTCAGGAAAGTATTCACAGTGGCTGAAATATCATGTTCTCAAGAGGTAATAGTTAACTTAGACTGACAATGTGTAAGTATAGTTAAGGTAAGTTTTTCCCTTTTGCACAGTGCTTTGCATTGTTGGCAGGGTTACATCCATCACTTTATTGCTAGTCAGTCTGGAAATTTAAATCTGACTGTCCTGAACATTTTGTATAATCTACAGTCTTTTTACAGTTCACTGCCATTTTCAAACTCATTAAGGAAAATAGGAAGAAAATGAATAAAATCACTGCCTCTTCCTATATCTGCAATTGGTTTGTTGGCAATGATGACTTTGAAAAACCATTAACATACACATCTTCCTATTGGTACCATCTATTTTTGAATCCAAACACTCTTTCAACAAAAGTGACAGAACACATAAAAACTGTATTCTGTGTCTCAAGTAATACATGATATAAAGTAACAGTTGTAACATATTTTATGTTAATATTAGAAAAATTGAAGCACAACAAAAACATATAAAAGACAGCAGAAAAAATAATTTTAAAAGAGAAATGTGGGGTCTCTGAGATTAGATATGGAGATTCAGAATAATTACATTTAATTAAACTAGCCTAGTGATAAATACTGTTGCTCCCTAAACTCAGTTATAAAAATTATTTTGTGTTGAGGGAATGATTTTAAGAAAAAGTCAATCGTATTCCATGTTGTCAGAGGTATAGTTTGAGCAATCAAGAGACAAAATGGAAAGTTCACCGCTTTGTTAAGAATCCAGTAGCAAAATATCCTCTCCTGCTAATAAGTTTGTAATGCAATGCTTTCTTGGAGTCAGAAAAGTCCTACTAAGAAAGGAAGCTTTTTTAAAATCAGATATCTTTAGCTGCTAGAAGATGATTTTCGTTCACAGGCTTACTAGTTTCTGAAATGTCCTTGAAACCTAAATTAAAAGATTTTATGAGTCATCATGGGATGCTATACTTGTTTTAACTCATGAGAATAATCAAATTATTAATAATGAGACATGCAGAAGGAAAATAATATTTTTTAAAGTATATGTTCTGCATCTGAAAAAAACATTATGTATTCTCACCATGTGAAAATAATGAAATATCTATCCTAAGAAAGCTATGACACAGCATTTACTAAGCAAAAGAAAGACTTAGAGAACTTTTACCTAAGTCTGTAGAATATGTATTTTTAAAAACAGTTTGATTGGGGTTTTTTTGATATATATAATTTAAAAATCAATCTCACTTGTCTCCTTTCTGGTCAAAGAGACATTTGAGATCATTCTGAGACACTTCAGAGCTGAAGGCCTTCCCTCACAGACACTTTGCTTTATCATCCTAAAATATCCTGACATGTTCCTTGGGGCAGCTAGTGATACAAAGTGTAACCCTCCCTTTCTTTGCTTGGTTCTTGAACTCCTAAATATTATTCCCCTTCCTAGACATGTATTCTAGTTAATCAAATTCTGGTTTATCCCAGATATGAGTCAATCTCTGTCGAATCTGTTTCTTTATCAAGTAAAGAAATATAATAGAAACAACTCTGCTGATGAAGTTTAATATTACAGTTTTCCTTCTTGTTATCTTAAAATGGTCTTGCTGTAGGATTCTGACTCATGGGATTTTCTCACATTCACCCACAGGAGCTAATCCTACCTAAATTGCTTCCACATCTTCTTACATCTACTATCTGTCAGTTCTCTCCCTTCCTAAACCCCTATCCTCTTTTTCATTCTCATTCCCAATATTCACTCTTCCTTCAGTTACTTATTTTTGATATTATGTCTTTGGTGACTCTATCATCTTCATAACTTCCCAATAACATTTTTTTTTCAATTCCCTTTTGAAATCTGATGGATATTACCAGCCCTACTCCAGAATATGCATTTTGTTTGGAAGGTCTGTGTCTTTAAAGAATCATGAAAGAACTATCCCATCATTTGAAAGGTGAATTTAAGATTCTACCTCCCCATGAATAATCTTGTTTATGTGCCTGTACATTCTGAAACTAGAGGAGAACAAATACGAAAGTCTTAAGGAATAATAAAAGTTATTTCTCTGTATTTGGATTACAAGCACAATTGTCATTTAGACCATTTAGGCCTCTGTTCATTATCAAAATATAGCACTTTCAAGGTATTACCTAAAGAGATAATTATCCCTACTGGCTATTTATTTTAACCTTCTCTGTACCTGCAAATGTACCTTCTGACACATTGATAACAGTTGATGCAACTCCCTGTTTATTGCTTCCAAAACCAATGCCCATGGAGAGATGGCAATTTTTGCAAAACTTTACTGATGAATATTGTACTATCATACATACACAATACAGTGTTCATAATCAATAGCCAGAGTGTACTTGAACTGGAAAATAGATTTCTTTCTTTTCCTTCTCTGAATGTTTTTAATGAATCAAAAATTCTCTTCAAATAAGAGGAAAAACCTTCACGGATGCTTTAATCTCTTTCCACAGATAATGGCTGACATTAAGGTGCTGTAGCAGACAGTATCACTGGTACAAATTTTCAAGCAGTCAAGAAACATCCCAAGGAATTAAATATAGCACATTATTAGGATATAAATTACACAAATGAAAGATACTGTTTATGAGTCTCTAAAAGCCTGTTCTTGTTACCATCACATTTAAAATTTGGTAGTCAAACAAGACGACTAACTTTACTTCATTATTGTTATTGCTACTATGATGCAAAAAATATGGGAATTTTAATCACTGAAAAAATAAGCATTTTCAAGTGCTTTCATGTAGAAATGGACTGGGCTTTCTGGGCACATGCGATATGCAATGTTCTTAAATTATTTGCATATGTCAAACTGTAGCAATAAGCTAGTTTATTAGGAAAACAAGCTGGATTTTGTTTTGTCATGACTAAACTCCAGCCAGCAACCAAGCACTACACAGCCTCTTGTTTCTTCCCCTGTCCCCATGATGGGATAGGAAGGAGAATTCCGTCAAAAAAAACAAAAAGAAAAACTTATGGGATGAGATCAGAAAATCACTAAAATATTCAAAAATATAATAACAATAATATTAATAATTGTAATTTAATGGAATATATAAAAAATAAAGAGACAGAAATAAA
>WBNH01001083.1:0-67576 GCA_013401255.1 Urocolius indicus
TACTGTTCAGGTGAGGGAGACCTTGCACCAGTTGCGCAGGGAGGGTGTGGAAATCTCCCTTTATGAAGGTTTTCAAAACATACCTCGATGCATTCCTGAGTGACCTGCTACGTGGACCTGCAGGGGAGGTGCACTAGGTGATCTCTAAAGGTCCCTTCCAACCCCTACCATTCTATGATTCTTCTACTAGATTTTTTTTGTGCTACGTGACAGCATACATACAGAGCTGCAAGCAATGAATCCAAATTTCAGAAGGAAGCTGATTATTTAAATGTAGCTAAATTGCTTTGAAATAAGATCAGTTTTTTGTCACTTGTATTTTCTAATGTATCTGTGACTTCATTACTGTCAATTTAATATTGACAATTCATTATAATGCCCTTTTATTAGAGAGTAAACCAACATATATACTAACTAAATGATTTAGCACTTTATTAAGTACACATCTGTATTGATGCATTATGTGACATGACTGTGTGGGAACTAGCGCTGTTTTAGTTCTTTTTAAAATTTATTGTCAATGTTCATTTAGTGACATATTATTCTTTATAAAATACTGAAATATTGAGTAAATCAAGTGCAAAACAAGAACAGACGATGGTTTGTATTCCTTTCCTGGGCTGAGTCAGTGGGAGACTGTTTTCAAGTTCTAGCAGGGAAGTCATTTTTGGGGAGAAGAAAAAGAAGACAGGCTCTTGAATGGGCCAGTGTGGTCTGTCTTATGTTTGTGAAATCATGGAATCAGTTTTGTAGAGAGGGACTTGGATAAATGCATTTTATAAATACATTGCAAATTCACTATTACTTTAGAATTGTTGAGAGGTTTTTTTTTTTTTATTTTCTAATAATAACTTTACTATGTTCTAGGGGGAAAAAAAAAACCCACAACTTCTGTAGCAGATTTCACATTTCACTCTAGACTTAGTGGAGGAGCTTTCTAGATAATTTTTGGGTCCCATAGTATCATCTGATCTTTATCTATCTTTTGAATATAAATTAAAAAAAAAATAGAGAACTCTTCAAAACAGAAGACAGGGTTTTCTGTCTGTAATGAAGACAAGAATGGATATTTGTATAAGGTAAACTTGGTATCAACACTTTTTTTTTCTGTCTGGATAAGAGACTATCTGTGTTAAAATGTTGCAGCAAAAATACTCACCCTCTAATATCAGGCTAAAATAGCAGTTAGGTAAGAAATCTGTTATTCATGACTTCATTATTTGATGTCTGACTGCATAACGTTTGACAGTTTTTGGTTTGTTTTTTTTTTTTTTTTTCCCTTTGTACTGGACTGCATTTGCTGGCTTGGCAGTAAGCACTGTTTTCTCTCAGCACAGACGTTAAATCTCTCACCTGCGTGTCCTCTGCAGAGCTGCAGTTGAGAGATAAGGTTGGTCTTTCTCAGAGCAGTGAGCATTGGTATTCCAGGCTCTTCTTTCAAGGGCATTTTGCTGTGATGAAGCGTCTCAAATGACAAGGAAAACATACAGGCATGTTAAATACCCTTGCTAGTCTGAGACAAGTAAGGGTAAATGGAAATGATGTAAAAATACGTTTTGAAACTGTTAACAGGATAACTGTAAATCATATTTTTAGACAGGAGTATTACAGGCCTTTTCCAGCCTGCATCATCCATTATTTAATGTCCAGTAACAGTGAGTACCTGTCCTGCCCAGCTCACTCTTAAAACACAAGGGCTCACAGCCCTTTTGAATGTGTGTTCCTGCATGCTTTTTGTCCAAGGTCACACAGGTAGCTCTGAAAAGCTAAATCCATCTCCGACATCTTGCTCTTGTGCCAGCTTCTGAGTGCCTCCATCTTCCCAACATGAACTGAGAAGGTGCCCAAAACCTCTGAGTTTCTTGGAGCATTGACCAACGTGTGGCAGTCTCTTTATAGAATTCATGTATGACCTGGTTTTAATTCTGTTTTCAAGTACTGCAAGAGTAAATACATGTAAGCCCTTCACCTGTTTTGCAGTCTTTGGTCATTCTGTAATTTTATGAAATTAAAGATGACATAATTTATTGATTAGAAATTTGCCTGGCAAATACTTTACACATGCTCATTAAGACTGGCATACATCTGTGTGATAGGTAACTGTCACTTTTCCTTTTTTTCATTGAAGAAATTGAGGGCATAGTGATAACATCACGTGGAGGATTCAGTTAAAAATCAATGCTTAATTTTAATGTCAGTTTATACATATGTACATGTGCACTGTATATGTAAGTCTATTGTAGTTGCTGAAAATCTGGTTAGCCATCAGTAGCTGTTGGAGAGCAATTCAGCCCATCCTAAACTACACATTCAGTAACTGGTAAGCAAAATCCCACTTATGTCCATTGAATGTATTGAACAAGAAGGAACTGGTTGACTAAATACAAGTTCTGAGTGCTAATTTGAATATCCCAAAGAATCTCTGGGACCCTTTGGTCGATGGTTCAGATGAGAGATTTTTTCCTTTATCATTGGATACCCTAAGGTATCTCACATTGCATTAGCTATCCTTGCTGAATCATTGAAACAGGGTCCCAAATCTGTCACCTATGATGGTAATATATAAATATATATATATATACACACACACACACCTGGAGGTAGCGATCTATGTTTAGTACTCTTAATTTAAAACTGAAACCTCTGCAAATTACTTATGATACTGTGTAGACAGACTGCAAATAAAATTAGCTTTCACTGCAAGATTGTGACCCTCTTCTGTTATCAGGGATTCATGTGCATGTTATATATTCTGTGGGTGGGCATCTGTGCGCCAGCTGAAGCAAGGACATTCTGACTTCTGAACTGCAGCAGCTCCTTTTATCATAGAATCATTGAGGTTAGGAAAGACCTTTAACATTGAGTCAAACCATCAATCCAGAGTCCCCTCTAAGTGCAACATCTCTACACATCTTTTAATACGTCCAGTAATAAGGACTTCTGCTTCCCTGGGCAACCTCTTCCACTGCTTGACAACCCTTTTGGTAAAGAAGTTGTACCTAATATTCAATCTACGTCTCTCCTGGTGCAAACTGAGGCTGTTTACTCTTGTCCTCTAACTTGGGAGATGAGACCGACCCTCACCTTACCAGAGCCTTATTTTAGGAAGCTGTAGCAAGTGATCATGCTTCCTCTCAACCCCCTCCTCTCTAAGATGAACAACCCCTGTTTCTTCAGCTGTTCCTCATTAGATTTGGATGTGTCATGGTTTAGCAAGGAGTTGCTTTTGCTTGGTAACAGGGGCAGCGGGTTGCAGTGAAGACCCGGTAAAAGTTTTTTAGACTCTCTCCCGACTCCTGGGTTCAGACCCACTCCCCGGCCCAGCTGGGCCAATCTGGCGCCTCTGCAATCACTATTTAGGAACGGGAATTTGAGGTGCCAGGCAGGAGGTGTAAGAGTGGTACAAGATGGAGGTGACCATGCGGACCCCACAGTCGGAGAAGGAGGAAGGAAGGAGCATTGGACCAGAGACCCCTCTGCAAGCCGTGGTGAGAACGCAGGCGGTACCCCTGCAACCTATGGATAGCAACAGCAGAATTGAGAGCCAGCAAGCAGCAGCTTCACATGAGTGTGCCTGGACAGGCTAGAGACTGTGTGGGGGAGGCGGTCATGGCACAGGACATGCTGGAGAGCCTGTGCGCTGCAGNCTTTGTTGCCTGTCTCTGGACATGCTCCACCAAGTCAATGTCCTTCTTGCAGTGAGGGGCCCAAAACTGAACATAGCACTTGAGATGTGACCTCATCAGTGTTGAGGACAGGGAGACAACCACTTCTCCAGTCCTCCTGGCCACGCTATTTTTGATACAAGCCAGGATGCCATTGGCCTTCTTGACTACTTGGGCACACTGCTGCCTCCTGTTCAGCCACTGTTGACCAACACCTCCAGGTCCTATTACTTTGTGTAGCTTTCCAGCAGCTCTTCTCTAAGTTTTATGAGAGAGGGAGTTCTCTAGTCTGGAGCTGTAACAGTTCTTATCCTGTGTGGATCTGGCACAGATACACATTTGTAACCATTTCCAGTAGATGGAAGACACATGCATGCATTTCCACCCACTCACACCTCCCTACATATACTTGGAAGCTAAGGACTGTGAATGATACTGCCACATGAAAATTAATTGAACAATTCTGATTCAGAGTTGCGTCTTGTATTTAGCTAAATGAGCCAACTAAATGATGTTGGCTAAATGACATAGTGAAATATTCTCATGTTACTGTAGGTGAGTCTTTGAGTTGTTTGATACTGCCTTTATTAAAGGAAGGAGAATTCCTTCATAACGTTTATGATTTGTTTTATTTTCTGACTTTTGGACCCTATGATTCTGAGAGCTCTAAGTTTGACTAATGGAAAGTTGTTACCTGTGGAACAGCAAAATATCACTTAAAATATGGAAACATTACCTTTCCAGAAATCAAAGTCAGCTAAGGCAGGGCTCAGCTAGAAATTTTTGAAGCTCTTAGAGTTTTGCATATGTGAAGAACTTAATGATTTAGGGTTACTCTAAATTTAATTAAACTGCTATCTTATTTCCACTGGACGAAATTCAATGTGTTTAAGACCTTCACACCAGAGGAGTAATTATTTTTTATAAGAGATGAATTTGAGTCCTTTTTTTTTTTTTTGTCACGATTGTTGACAGTTTAGAATTTTGTAGCGATGTTGGCTTAGGGGTCAGACTCATCTGGGAAAAGTCAGTGAGTTTGTGTCTATTAGCTAGTTCATTGTTCCTTATTTATTGTAAATCCAGCTAAATTTTCTGTCTAAATTGAGTTTATTTGATGTAAAATTAATCTATTTATTATCTTTGGGGGCTCAAATATACTCTAGATGCCTTATTTTAGAGCTTTTCTGTTCACACACACAATCGTATAATCTTCCTCAGCCTCTGAAAATTCATGAAGTTTAGAGAATAATCTAGAACTTAAGGAGTAAGTTGTTGCAGATAGGCTTCTCCTGGCTAACACATTCATTTCAGCTGTTGATTTAATTCTTGTAGAAGTTTGCTAATTGACATTAATGGAATCTTAGACTTTTTCATCAAGAGTTAAATAATTACGCATGTTCTTTTTCCTTCTGTGGCTGAGCTGAACCCTACCTAGTCTTCAGTACTCCACTGTTATTTTATGTCTTTATGAAAGACTTCTTTGAAGAAGCTAACTTTGCTTCTAAAGAATATATCTGGTTGGCCTTTCTTATCTTCTGCTGCAGACATGGGAAATGGAAGAACTGTCTTTTTTCCATGCTTTTTCCAGGGCTGTCTCTTACGTTACTAAATTTTTATAGTCTTTTGAAAGTATTTTTTAATTCTGTTAAAAAAACAGGATGGTATTTGTAAAAGTATGTTCCTAATGACAGGTACATAAGGGAGTTTGGTTTAAATACTTTTGACTTGTGTAGTAGGCTGAATGAGATCGATAAAGATGCATTTAATTAAAAGCTTTTGAGTTGGACACAATGTGAATCTATTTACAGTTTTCCATTCAAGCATCAAAGGGTCATTGATGTAGGCTTTCTTTTTATTGTTCTGGATTTGTACAGCACTTTCACATGACTTGCACCTGCAAACAAAGCCCTTTATTCCCAGTAATAATGCTTCAAGTGAGCAAAAAATGTCAGTTGCTGCTGAATTTAGCTGGTATTTTTGGTTACAAAGTGGCCGATGTTACTGTGAAGTCCAGGTACAGCACAGCAAAGTTCTCCTAAGGCTAACTCAGTAGTAGGTTTCTTGCTAAAGGAGGGTTGAGATTTGGCACAAGTTGTTTTAATGACTTGACAGTTGAGCTTAAAAAGTCTTAAATCTGTGGTGCTATTTATACCTATCAAGCTGAGACTAAGCTATAACCGTGGTAACGCTGTAAGAAAACAGAAAACTTCACTCACAGGAGTAAAGGTTGTAGACTAAGGCTGCGTTATCCCAGGCACTGTACAAATCCAGAATGCAAGATTGTCTCTGGCTGCAGCATGATTTAGTTCCTTTTTGATTTTAGAAACTTTCTGTCTTTTTGAAGGGGATTGCTGATTCAAGGATAAGACCTGATTGTCAAGTTTTAATCATTAGAGAGCCTGGTGATGTTATGGGATTACTTTGGTTCTTGTGAAGGAACAATACCATCCAGAATTACATGTTGTCAGTATTATTCTGAGTTCTGGAGCCTACTTGATTGCCATACACCTAACTGTAAAACCTTGGTATTCCCATACTCAGCCTAGGTATACAAGTGGGTCTCATTTGCTCTCAAATATTCACATACAGTGAATAATGGCCTTTTAATTCCATGTACAGTTGTTCCTATGGGCAAACCTGGAATGAGTTGAGAAACTTCTGAATGACTGTTCAAAACTCTCTACTTTCTCTCCTTTCTCAGAATTAGTGGTTGTGATCTTAAGCTCAATATAAAATTGGTAGGATATATCAGGTAAGTTCTATAACTGTGATTCTGTGATAGTTCGCACTTATGGTAGCATTCTAGTTTAGGTAATTTTTGTCAGAAATGGTCTTTATCTTCTGTGCTTTGGCTCATGTGGCAGATCACTCTGCATGTAGGTTTCCCTCAGGTGAACCTAAACCAGAGAAGGTCTCCAGGACTGCTTCTGGGTACCAGTCCACAGGGCATACTAGAGCTCACCTAAAATAATCCTGCTTGGAATAGGTCTGTTGCTGTGGGTCCTCAGCACCAAATGTGTTACTTTAAAAAAAAAAAAAAAAAAAAAGAAAAAAAAAAGTGTGTTTTCAGTATTAATATTTCACATATTGTGTAGCCTTTAACTTTAAGATGAAGCTTCAAGGTATATACATGGACCTCAACTCTTTTATAGCTTATCACCTGCCAACAGGAAAGCATCTTTCCTCCTCCCAGATTAGTACGAGAGTTGTGGTTAATAGCAGTTAGTGATCTGGAGAACCTAGTGAAAGTGCAGGTTCTTGAAGCATGCTGAAATGCTTATGTGTCTGAATCCATTTCTGTTTATTAAACACGATACTTTAAAATATGTGTGAAATACACCTTCCCTTTTCTTACAGGTTTGGTGGATTGAATGTAGGCAAGACCATCTAGAGCCAGAGTAAAGGTTTTGTCTTAAATTGAAAAACTCTTTCATTAAATTTGATTGAAGAACAAGTCTCCTGATCTGGAGAGAGCAGTCAATCCATTTTAAATTATTCAGTAATAATTTTTTTTGTTAATACTAGATGAGACAATAAGGAATTATAGAGTGTCTTGAAAAAAGATCTTACATAGGATTTTATTTTGATTTCAGAGGAGAAGTGACTAGTAACAAATAGGATGACGTATGTTGAAATAATTAGGTTGAAGTACTCAAAACACTGTAGAGTTCTTCTGTTAGGTAATCTTTGTTTTTAACAGCAAAATCAACTAAGTTTTTTTTCTGAAAAAAAAACTCACTAAAATACCCTAGTGAGACAAAGTGGGTTTGAGGGGAAAAAAAAAAATAGGTTGTGTTTAGCAATAGGCAAGAAGAGATAGGAAATCATTGAATCATAGAATAATTTTGTTTGTAAATACTTTTAAGATCATCAAGTCCAAGCATTAACACTACCAAGACCACCACTAACCCATGTTTCTCAGCACCTCAGCTACACGGCTTTGCAGTAGTTCTAGGGATGGGGACTCCATCCCTGCACTTGGAAGTAATCATGACCTCAGTAATAAAAGTCATTGTGATCTCAATAAGCTGTCCTTACTCAAATGATTTTGTTTTGAAAGGAGGTAAACAGTAGAAGTGCAAGAAGAATCATGGAGTGGAACAGGCCAGTTTGCACACCACATACCAGTTTTCACAAGATTAGGGAAATGGGCTCTTGAAATTGATAGGTGGCAGTCCTAAAAATTAAAAAAAAAAAAAAAAAGGTTACGGAACATCCATAATAACCCTGGATTGTGAGATCTTTTCTTCCATCACTTCTATGAAACCACACTCAGGCCAGGCATCACTGTCACTTTTGTTACCTTTCTAGACCTTAGTGGTCAACACCATCTGATTCTTGATCTTTTCCTTTCTCAAATGTTTGTTATATTTTTTTGTCCTGTAGGTCTATTGCTGATAAAACTTTCATTAGGCTCAGATATACGTGAGTTGTGTTTGCTTTCAGTATTTCCTTCCAACTCTTTGGTATAACCACTTAGTGACTCCTTTGTTTTCTGATGATTTTTCCATTGCTGATACTCAAATACATGAATAAAAGTTTCTCTAGATATGCATTAAAATGGTAACTTCACATTCTTTCTAAAGTGTTTTTTTTCTGTAGTTTATGAAAAAACCTGACAGCGATGAAGTGGCTGACATACAAAACAATTGATAAACCACGTTGATTCATTTGCTGCTGTCTATGACTGCATTAATTTCTGTTGATCTTGGTAAACTCTTTATGCTGGATTATAGTTGGTGAGTACTGCTGAGGGGGCTACTATAAATGCAAGTTAAGAAATGGACAAATCATTTGATAGAACTTGGAAAAGAATGTTCTAATAAGAGATCTCAGCTTTCCTGTATAAGCATCTAATGTTACTGCCAGCTTGCGATAGTTAAATATTTTAATTCTGCCTGTTGAGCTGATTTACCCATAAATGTCATCTCTAGGCCTGCAACAGTTAAAAGCAATTTATGGATCACAAGAATGAAAAGTTAGAGGAAAAATAATGCTCAGTCTGGGAAAAAGAGAAACTTTAGAAACCTTAATTTATAGATATTTTATTTCTATCATGAAAGAGTAAATGGGCCACAGAGTCAGGAAGTGTAAAACGTTTTCTCTTTCTGTTTCTTTCAGTTGAATACATTTGTGAAGGAGTAGCCCTACAGACAGGTAGTGTAAAGATTGCCTAGTGTAAAGCCCTGATTTCGAGGGAAATCTTCATGTTCTCTTTTTTGAAGGGATATTGATTTTCAAATCACACCCAAACATGCCTCTGATCTTTCTGAAGGCAAGTCATAGTGCAACTTGTATGTCTTAAATACTGGGATCGAATTAGTGGTACGCTGCTTGCTCCCAATGACGGGACTAGATGTTCTTTAATCTCGTGTGTGGGGCTGCATAGTGTACTTCATTAAGAAAAGACCACTTAGAACAAGTAACAGCAGAATGCTTTCATTGTTTGTTTTGTTTTGTTTAATCTTTAGTGCTCTGCTGTAGATTTTAAAGCATAATAAAGTAATGAACGTAACCTTGAGCTTAGTGGCTTTAAATGCTGGGTTGATTTAGACTCAGAGTGGAGCTTTCAGTGTCAGGCAATCTTTTTTGCCAACATAAACAGCTATGACTCAGTTGCCAGTGAACGCTGCTTGAATTGATTTAGTCTGAGTTCAGATTTAGCACATAATCATGTTCATTTTGATCCACTGTGCTGCCTAGAGATAAAAGGGTTGAAAAAATAGATTTAGCTTATGTCAGTCTTTGTGGTGATGTCATTGCTGTGAGAGATGGAATAGCGCTGTTACTATGCTGTGCCTGCTCAGATGGTGGGTGTGCGAGGGAAAAGCAAGGAGCAACTCAGTTAAGTGCAAAGAGCTGGTGTCGGAAGCTTGCAGTTATTGTCAGCATTGAAACAGAATTTTGGACTGTTGACTTGCAGTACAGAATTGAAGATTGATTTTTTTTTTTTCCTTTCCTTTTCTTCCAATCATTTTTTACTCTGAGATTGCCTAACTGTGTGTACAAAAAGGGGGGATGCCAGCCTGTAGCATGGACTGTGATGTCTCCACTCTGGTTGCCTGTGGGGTTGATGTGGAAATTTTTGCCAACCAAGAGGTTAAGGTATGCTCCTACCATTCTTTTGTTACAGATGCTTCTTAGAAAAGCCTTTGGGAGCAATAAGCACTTGTATGTAGCAGTTCAGAATAAGGAGGCAGATGAGATTCTGCTGAGGCAGTAAAAGGCACGCAGTTAAAAAATCTGTTAATTGGGGGAGAGAAATATGCCTGCTTTTTACTCTGTTTGGATAAGCTGAAAGAATAGGCTGGTGTTTACTCTTTAATGATATAAGAAAAGACTTATGTAACTGACATCTGTGTATTTGCAGGTTTCACATTCATAACAAATCATTCATTGTTAATATTGCTGAAATACTTTTACTCCAGTGTCACTTTTTAGATCAGCCTTGCTGGAATTGTTATTTATTGGTGTTGAGAATCTTCAGATGTTTTTGTGCCGTTGAGCAGTGGCTGTTTCTTTTCCTCATACATACAGGTATAATTTTTCTATGAGGAGTTAAAAGTTTGTAGCAAGTATTTTGGTGCATCTGCAATATAAAGGAATACAAAAAGTTGTGCATTTAACGTCACATGAATACCTCAAAACCAGCACTTAAATGTAAGGCTCAGTATGCTGGGCTCGTCGCTTAATTAGACAAGTGCTGTAGAAAAGTCATTATGCGTAATTGCTTACTGTTGAAATCAATTATCTTTTTCATTTATTTTCATATTACTAAAAAAAAAAAATTACTGCAAATGAAGTTCATAAGAGGAATTTTAAGGATGCCTTTCACAGATCATCCGAAAGAGCTCACAGGCATAATACAATGGTATTCAGCAGTTCATTTAAAGGACAAAGATACAGACTACATCAGTTTTTGATCCGATTTTTCTTAGTATTGAAGGAAAGGAACAGGGGAAAAAGGATTTACAAAGCAGAGGTTGAATTTTGGTCCCCTGTTCTCTTTAATTCTCAGTCAAACATTGAAACAGATGGAAATATCTGGAAATAAATCCACTTTCATTTGCCAGAGGATATTATGATTTTTATTTCCTTGTTACTTTATTACCAGGTGATATCATATATACTTTGCACAGATGCTTTTGTGTTGCCAGTAAGAGATTGTTCTTTATTTATGAAGCATTTTCTTAACAGTTTAATACTGGATTTAGAAATGAAACAGTGAATATTTAAGAGGAATGTTTCAGATGAGCAGTCACCTCTGCATTGGGACATGTTTCCTGTAGTGTTTTGAAGGAGTGAAATGTCCATCTGCTTATTCTTCTTTTTTTTTCCTTCTTTTTTTATTAAAGAAAATAGGGTGGGTTTTTTTATATATATATATATATATTTAGGAATTTTTGAATTTAGGAATATTTGCCTTGATATGGGCTTGTACCTGGAGTAACTGTCATTTTTTTTTTAGTGTCTGGTCCATGTGCAGTGTAGGACTGTGCCAGATACTAAAGTTGTAGTGATCTTCCTGCGTCCTTATTTATATTGACAGTAGCAATGAAAAATCTGAAATTTTGGCTTCTGTAAGATCAGCAGAAAGCTTTCCACTGACTTTGGTGAGACTGTAGCCTGATGTAAGCTGCTGCATCTGAGAAGTGTGGCCAGGAACGTAGGATGAAAGAGAACAAAAAGGTTACGGAGGCATTACAGGAATTGTAATGCCTATCATATTACTTGGACTTTCTGTACTTTGTTTGCTTCGGTGAAAACTGCCTTTTTTCCCACCTTTCTTTTTCTTTTCTGATGTCTGAATTAAAATGTTGAGTGCAAAGACTTTGGTTACAATTACAATGCAGACTGCACTGCAGCGTGTAAACGATAAGCCTACTTTGAAGTTGTCTGGCTTAGATGCTGGAAACAGTCTGTCCTCAGTGACCCACAAGCTCACTGCAGACTAATTTTCACATAGTTGTCAAGAAACTGTGCAACGGGAGGCTCCATGCAGCGGTGCTGCAGCTGGGCTGCTGCCAGGGCTCCAGCCTTGCTGCTGAGCGCTGATCCCCAGCCTGTCTGTGCAGCCTGCTGCAGCCTAGGCAGCCTCTTGGAGGAAAGTTTCAACACTACTGATACATTAAAGGTAGAGAGATGTACTGCTCTTTGCTCAGACCGAGGAGAATTGCAAGGGGAGAGAAGTGGGGAAAAAAGAGTTGTTTTGTCTGCAAAAGCAGTTCAAATGTCCCAACAAGGGCAAGTGCAGAGTCTTGCACCTTTAAAAGAACAGCCCCCTGCACCAGGACAGGCTGGGCATGACCTTCTGGAGAGGGACCTGGGAGTTCTGGTGGACAACAAACTAAACATGACCCAGCAATGTGCCTTCGTGGCCAAGAAGGCCAATGGCATCCTGGGGGGCATCAAGAAGAATGTGGCCAGCACGTCGAGGGAGGTTTTGTTCCCCCTCCCCTCTGTCCTGTTAAAGCCACATCTGGAGTCCTGTGTCCAGATCTGGGCTCCCTAGTGCAAGAAAAACGGGGAATTGCTGGAGAGTCCAGCACAGGGCCACCAAGATCATCAGGGGACTTGAACATGTGTGAGGAGGAAAGGCTGTGGGAACTTGGAAAAGAGAAGGCTAAGAGGGGACCATATCAACACTTAAAAATACTTAAAGGACAGATGTCAAGAGGATGGGACCAGTCTTTTTTTTGGTAGTGCCCAGTGACAGGACAAGAGGTAATGGGCATAAGCTGGAACATAGGAAGTTCCACTTGAGTATGAGGAGAAACTTGTTTGGTGCTGAGGTGAGGAAGCCCTGGCCCAGGATGCCCAGGGAGGGTGTGGAGTCGCTTTCTTGGGAGGTTTCCAAACCTGCCTGGACATGTTCCTGTGCCCTCTGATCAAGGGGAACCTGCTTTAACAGGGACTTGAACTGGATGGTTGCTAGAGGTGCTGTCCAACCCGTACCATTCTGTAATTTTTTTTTGTCATTTACGTCAAGGTGAGGATTTTTTGTTGACAATATTGTCACTGTCTTGATGTTTGCATCATCTTATGAAAGTCTCCCTTCATCTTATCAAAATCAACTTGATGATGGGAACATCAAGACTGAAGATTCAAAGGAAAGAAGTCTATTTCTTTGAAGAGATGAGTGTGGAAGTTGAAGAGAAAAGCAAGCACAGAAATGCTGCTTTCTCCCCGCTCCGCCGTTCTCCTGCATGCACTCTTCCACCCAGCCTGAGCCCTTCTGCACATCAACTGGAAGGCACAAGTGGTGTTGAAGCCTGAAGTCTAGGCCATTATCCTTTCAGTTTTTGCCTGCTATAGTGCTTTTCATGTAGGGCAAAGTTGTTTTTTGTAGGGAACCTTCTGGCAGCGTGAAAATAATGTTCCTTCTGTGATAGAACAGATATATTAAAGATTTCACGATATGTGTGGTGCTTGATGAGATTTGCTAAAATGTGCTATTAGTCCTGTAGAAGTAAATAGTTCTCCAATGTCAGCAAGGACTGTGGTTTAGATTTTAGGATATGCTTGCAGCATAGCTTACTTTATTGTAATTTAGGATGAGAACTGAAGAGTGGCTTTGGAGAAGGATGCTGTCTGTGCTGACCCATCATTGTCCTACTTGCAGCAGGTGGGTTGAATGCACCTGGGAGGCTGAGAAGGGGGGTGAACAGGAGCTGCTCTGTTTGCCAGGCCTGCAGTGGAAGAACTTGGTATGTACTTGGGATGTGAAGCAGGAGCTCTCACAGCAGACAGCAATGGTGACTCCTAAAGTTGTCACTCCTCCAGAGCAATGGCCCTTCAGTGCTGGGATGTTCTTATGGAGAGGTCAAGGCTGCTACGGGGGCACAGGGCTTGGAGTGGGGTGAGCCGCTTAGCTTGTTGCAGCTCTCCTACCTGTACAAGTGACCTTATTCTGTAGGCATTATAACCTTAGCATAGAATCATTGATAGGCTTGGAAGTACTGGTGTTTTTTTCCATTTGGCCTTTGGAACAGGAGAATGAATATTACTGCTGAAGACAAAGCTTTTTAGTTTCAACATTTGGAGTGGCTCATCCTTTCAACAAACAGAGGCTTGTATGGGTGCCCTGAAACTGGCAGCTGGCCCACAGCACTGACACTGTTGGTTGACCATCCATGAGCCTATCCAACAAGCCTTTTGATTTTGATCATCTGCTGCTTTGAATTGTCTTTTATATTTAAAAAAATGAGTCAGGCTAACTATAATGCTGCTAACTATACAGTGCTTGTATGTTGGGAATTGGAAACCTTTGAGAAGACAAACATAGAAGTCACAAAGTGCAATTCTGTTTTAAAGTTCACCTGGATAATTAAAATTCTTCTTCCGGTGCCTCTAGATGGTAATTTTATGTAATGATATTTGTTATATAAGCAATGGCTTAATGAATACATTGTTAACTTCTCACAGAGGAATTCCAGACATCACTGAAACACTGGAAGATAATTTCAACTCATACTTCTTACTCTAAGCAAGACATTATTGTATTATTAACTCTTTGTGTTGTCTCTTTAATTACATTCACAAACACCATTCTTCTAGGCAGCAAGGTGTGATTGGGACCACAAGGTACTACTGTAGCAGAGAAGAAATACTGATGATCTTCATAGCATTAATGCATGGGGGAAAAAAAATGGATGTGAACCAGGCAGCAAAGGGAAACAGTAGAAATAGCTTCACTGTTTTGACCATGTTACTTTTTGGAGATCAATCCCCACTGGAGCAGGATCTCTGGCTGTCTGTACACTTCTCATTATTCAATTCAAATGCTCCAGTGAACACACTGCTAATACTAGTTGATTGGGATGGATGGTTTGGAGATCAGGCATTGCCCTCCAATTGCCTTTGAGAGGTTTGGCAGTCTAACATCACGTCTAAACTTCTGGTATCTAGAGAGTGAAAGCATGCTGGATTCTTGTTGCTTTTTTTCTCTGCTTCAATTTTCTCTAAAAGCAGCTCATCCATAGAGACGTTCTGAAGTTTAAAGTTTAGAGTCAAGCAAAAAAAGCTGTAGAAAAAAGAGAGAACTGTTGCTGCTCCTTTGGACGCTGACAGATGCTGGTGACAGAAATCATGACTTGTTGGGAGAGTTTCAGGAATTCTTTTTTCCAGTTCTCCTTAGCTGTGTGAGCTTGATTTGTGGGAAGAGTGTTGCATAGGTGTAAGAGTCCACAGAATAGGGATACAAGAGGAAACCAGACAACAGCCTGACTGCCCAAATTATCCTGATGACTTGACAGGAATCTGTTATAACTTCTTCTGCTAGTATTTTTTGTACCTAGTAGTGCTTTCTATTTGAAAATAATGTTGCACCTGTGAAATCTTCAAGATCCAGTAGTTCTGCTTGAGAAATAGATACATATCTTTTGACCTGTGCTTACCTTCTGTCCTCATCTATTGCAAGTAAGAAAGAGGAAGAATGAAAACACTTAACTTTCTTGCTCATTTACTCTATCTGTATTAACACTTTAAACAAAGGACTGTTTGGTTTGGAGAGCAAAGTGCAACCTCTTCTACAGTGTTCAAAAAGCTGTGATATTAATGTAACAGATAAGGTGGACTGAAGGATAAAAGATGTCACGTTTATTTCAAGAGGTTTATAATTTATCTTTTTTTTTTAATATAAAGCACTAGATTCTATGTTGTAAATACAAATTTCAAAAGCAGTGGAAATATTTAGTACCTAAATAAGCAGGTACATGTCCAGAGACACTTTCCACTTCTAATGTAATGGAAGCCCAGTTCTCTCTGTTCTTGAAAACTTCCAAGAAGCTGTAGTGCTGCTTCCAGCACATTGACCCTGCTGCAAGGCCTCAGTGTCAGTGCTGAGAGACTCTGCCAGCAAACCTGAGACTCTTGAACCCAGTGCTGCTGCGTGCTGAGGCATTATCTGTAACCTGTGTCACAGAAATAGTTTAGGCGTTGCCTTTGTCCTAACATCCCTTCTGTGCAGGCAATTGAACACTTTAAGTAGTATCCAAAGGAGTGAGACAACAGTAAAGCTTCTAAGGGTTATGATGTGCCCTTCAAGCTTATCTTTCATTATTTTTATTTGCTTTTTTCTTGATTCAAAAGGGAATGCTCTGCTTCACTGGAGGTCATCGGTACCTGCAGGTGCTTACGTATCTGTGAATATGAAATGCTTCCTGTGACTCATTCTTCACCCTTTTAATACTAACAGAGTGAGCAGAAGAACAAGTCAGAGGATTCTTTTTGTATTCATTTTGATCCTCTTTTCTGTTGGAATTCACATGAAGGTATTTCCTTTTTGTAAGGATAATCAGACAATGAGCAATTTCTGGTCAAATGAAAATAAGTAACAGCTAGAATGTGTTGCTAGAAGGGGTGGCATTAATCCAAGGCAGTTAATATGGTGAGGTGGATCTTGCAATTATACTGATAAGTAGCCCAGCTTGTGTGAGGAGCAATGAAGAGATTATCATTTTCTTCAGCAGATTTGAAGGATTAATCGATACAGCTACAGACTGAGGTACTTTTAATACAGATGCAAGTACAATAAAGATTTTTTTATTAAATTATTACTTTGGTTAGAATTCTCAGAACCATCTAGAGAGACAAAGTACTCAAATTCTTTCTGCTTTTCTCAAGGAAGTTTTTCAAGGTCACGTTAATTTTAGGCCTAGAGTGATCTAGTCTCATTCTTCTCTGAAGGTACTGTATGTGTGCAGTTTTGTCTCAGGCTTTACTGATACTGTTTGCTGCTTCTTAGAATGATCTAAGCTTTGATATTGAGCAGAGTTGCAGGTTTTGAGGCAAAGGTCTGCGTCAACCTTTCGTATATCTCTTTAATAAATTCTTTTGCATGTAGACTAATGGATTTGCTTCATGGTTGGACAATTCCTTTACTGTTTTCTAGGGATGATTCTACCAAAGGCAATAAATCTAGTTTTGATCATTCATGTGTTAAACAGCATATTTGTTTTGAAGATATTGTCTAATCATATGCTAGAATGCAAACATCCATGACAGTGTGGTCTCCAGAGTGAATTCTTCCTTCGGGAAGAGATGCTGACAAGAAATGTACCAAAGTTTATCAAACACTTGGCTAACACACAAGCTACCCAGGTTCTGAAGCTGTCCAAGTGCTCAGTTGCTGCAGGATTTTGTTTTCCATACACATATTTATAGTGGTGCCAGGACTGTGTACATGGGCTTTTCCTGAAAGTTTTCTCTCTTAATATGATTGTCAATAAGCACCTTCTCCTTCTAAATCCCAACAGAACTACAGTTTCCCCCATGGGAGACTTCTGAGATTATCTTGTTTACCCTCCTGGGGTAATTATTTCTTGACTTCCATGTGTTTAGTCTTCACTGTTTGGGTTTTTTTTGCACAGGTCATAGAGCTAAGCCTCAATTGCTGCTAGCTTGAGGCACGAGTAGTGCTTAGCTGTCCTCTGCACTAACTGCAGTGTAGGATGTTATACATTTAGGTTTTTTCTGGCCAAATAATAATCTTCTCCCCTTTTTCTTCTCATTGACAATGTGTATAAAATGTACATGCAGCCAACAAATTTGGCTCCAGCCTGTGCTTTCCATCTAGAACTCAGGCTGATTTCTGTTTTGTTTGTGTTAGTTTCTGAAAGCACAGGTCACTTTCTCACATCATCTGTGTTCTTTGCATCAGTAATGCATTTAACTGCCCCTGTTTGGCGTTTCTGTTGGTGCTAATCAAGGAGAAGCTTTTGGTTATGGCAGCTCTGATGGAGTAAGCAGCCTTACTGCCCTTGAAGGATCTTTGCACAGCAAACTGCAATAAGACACCAGCTGGATGGGTTCATGCAGAGCTGGCAGCATGTCTGTTCTGTACCACTAAAATTGGTGGAAAACTTAAAAGTGATGTAGAGTTCCAAGTACTTTCATTGGCAGATGGAGAACTAAGGAACCAGGAAATCAGTTTTTGGATTGGAATGTTTCAGATCTGGTGTAATTAATAATCCTCGTTTCTAAGAATTAGGTTCTGTAGCTGTTAAATCTGAAAGGCTGTTTGAGCTCTAGATGGTTTCCACAGAGCAAGGAGCTTTGCTTAGTTACTGATTATTTTTTGTTTCATTTTTTTTTAATTAGCCCAAATTTGTGACCTTTCAGAACCTACCTGAGATGCTGTCTGGACAGAGAGATGGACTTTATCTTACAGGATGGCTTCACAGTTAGCAGGAGAAACATACTACAGCATGGAAGAGGCTCCAGTTTTGCAGCATGAGATAGTCCTAACTGTTGAAATAATAGTCACTGGGCTGAAGAACACGATAACCCATTGTGCTCAGAGTAGTATCAGCAGACAGCTGTACACTGTAATTTCTTCAGCTCAATTTGTCACTTGCAGAAGTATCTGTCCATTTCATGTATCCAGTAAGTAATCTTGGTATGTTGGCCATAAAAGGTGGAGGCATTCAGACAGCTGAATTATACCACGTGGGTTCTGCTGGGTTATACCTGTGTCATGGCCAGAGAAGTGGTAACCTTGATAAAATCTCATTTTTCCTTTTTATAGGTCAAATGTGCTGGTGTATAGGCAGATTAACAAATCATGGTAAAAGAGCTGCTAATCCTCTCAAGAAATGAAATTGCATTTGTGGAGGAGATAAGATTGTTTCATTTGCTGTATTAGTCTTACTCCAAGTTTACCAGCCTCAAGTTTCATCAACCTTTGCTATGTATTCTTTTACCTGATGACAAGGTTCATTCAGTTTTCCTTACCTTTCTGTGTTTCTTGGAGAAAACCAATAACTAAACCAAGAAGAATACACATTGTTTCATTGTCTAAATAATTAGAACTATACTGGGATTTTTTTTTTTTTTTTTTAGCCACCAGTTCTCTGTAGCTGTTATTTTCACTGGTTTTTGGGAGGGTTTTTGTTTCGGATTTGGTTGGGTTGGTTTTTTTTGGGGGGGAGGGGGGATGAGGCAGTTGCTTTTGTTTACAAAATTTTTATTTCATTTGCTAGTACTGATAAAAAAAACCCCAACCACCCCAAAACAAACTGAACATCAGAAATGGCCTACCTCAAAGAGGAACGTTTATTTAAGAGAAGCAAGTATCTTTAAGGAGCAGGTCATAGGAGGAAGTCCTTTGAGCTGTGGGTTTGATGTCAGGGTTATTAAAAAGGACGACTGAAATGAGGAAGTGGGCATTGAGGTTTCAGAGGACTGAAATCAGTATGATGATAGGGCAATTATTTTTTTTTTTACCCCGTGCCTCTGTGGTACAAGAATGGAGAAATCTCTTGTGGAGGCTGGGGTAGGAAGGTAGGATGTGGCAGGCCTTCTGATGGAGCAGGTGACAGCAACAGAGAAGTCAGGATGGAGGGAGTATTGGTGAAAACGAGTAATCAATGGACATGGTGTGGTGGAATGATTTAAGGATTTTGAGAGCAAAAGCTGACAAAAGATTCTGGAAAATCCTGACAATAGTCAGGACAAAACTTTCACTAGGCAGCTGTTAGCAGCACTGAAACCTTAGGTAGATTAATCTTGACAGCTTTCTGCTTCCTGAAAGCATCTTCCAGTCTTCCATTCTAGATAAAAAAGTCCATTTGTGAACTCTTACTCTGGGCTGCTGCTACTCTCCTTTCAACTCCCTCCTCAAAACCTTTTCTTGTTAAATGTCTTACAGGGCATTAAAAGAATGACTCTGACTTGACTAAGCTACATATGACTATGTGGGATGGAAAATATTTTGTAAACCCTACCAAAATAACCCCCCCTATTCTCTTTAATGTATCTTTTTTCCTAACTTCTCAGGCTTCCTTTTTGCTTCATCCTTGTGGAATGCAAGAGGAATTTTCCAGTGTGGTAGATGATGGTAGAAATAAATAACAATAATTACTAAATTGTTGAAAGTATCCCAACAGTTAGTGATGCTTTAAGATGTGACATATCAAATTATAACAATGTTCTGGGCATATTTCTCTCAGCAAGTGGCTGTAGATAACTTGTATTTGACCTTCAATTTTGATCTTAATTGTTAAGTAAGAAATTAATAATGGCAGGTACTCTTGGAGTAAGATTGTGAAATCAAAAAAGCCTGAGATCAAGTGAACAAGGAAAATTTTTTTTGTACATTATTTCCAGCAAGTAAGTATTGTCTCCTAAGGAGATGATGTGAGAGACCAAGAAGTGCATGAGAATTGACAGTTAAGGAGGCACTTTTGAATGCATAATGGAGATTATCTGGCCTGATGCAAAGGGCGGCAGATGGGACCTACTTTAAAAGACTGTTACAGCTTGGTCAGATATTCTTTTGGCTTTACAGCATTTTAAAGATTTGTATATAAAGTGAAAACCAAGTGTGCAAAATCACAAAACAAATTTCAATTAGCAGAGGATTTAAATGACAACAGAAAAAATCTTATGATGCATAGAAAAAGGTAAGAGGAAAACAATGTGCAAATCCTTTAACAGCAAGGTTCACACATAGCAAACAATGTGGGGAGGGTTATGATACAACTCATTTCATGTGTGTTGTATGAAGTGCTTGACAGATAATCAGCTAAATTAATAGAAAAAAAAAAAAAACAACAAACCCAATCTTGGAAGTGGCCAGAGCAGGGAAAAACTGCTAGGAATACAGAGGTAGGGCAGCTCTTCAAGCGTAGAGGACCTGATGAAAGCTACCAAAGAATGTTTTAGGATGTAGTTGAAATAATAATTCTATTTGAAGTGATCTTTGAGAATTCATAGGTTACAGAGATGCTGGTGAGCATGGGGGATGGAAGAGAATAACATTTGTGTTTCAAAGGAAGAGGAGCAGAAAGGCCTGAATAATTCCAGATCTTTTTATCTAACTTTGATTTTTGGAATAAGTTTGGAATAACTAGGCCTGGATTGCCTAGAGCAAATCATGTCAGAACAATGTCTTCCTTGTTTGTTAGAGCCACTGGATAAGGGGGACAAAGGAGACATGGAAGGTAGACATTTTGACTAAAGCTTTCATGCTTTTCAAGTCATCTTCAGAAGTAACCTACAATCTAAATATAATTTCCATAAGGTAGGTGCATAGTTGTTTGAAAGATTTCTAAAAGAGGAATGGTTCATCCTCAAATGATGAAGACATTTAAGTAGATGAACTCACAGGTTTCTTCCTGAAACCAGACTGAGATTAATGACACTAGTCATCAGAGGAAAAAGTGTAGAGAAAAAAAAAAAAGTAGATGACACTGTGCTGATGGGGCAGGGTCAAAATTTTGACCAAACTTAAATTAAGCAACAGAATGAAATTCATTGCAAAGGAGTACACCTGAAAATAAATCAAAATCACAGCTATATGAAGAAAATTTTGTGTTCAAACAGTTGTATGATGCACATCTTCCGTTCTAGAGAATTGCAGTAATGGTCAGCAGTATCAAAACAAATGTACAATCATAGAATGGTTTGGGTTGGAAGGGACCTTCAAGAGGTGTCAACTTTTATTTATGTTGTTTATTTATGTTGTTGAGCTGATTAAAAGCTCTCTAGCTGTGGATATTGCTGGAGTATTCCCAAGCACGTTAGTTCTGTGGAGTGGCAATTTGTTAGTTTTGGTTCTGTGTTCATGTGGCCACTGGTCAATTTTTATGGTCTTGCTATTTGCACGTTTGTCTTCTGAGCAGCTTTGTCTCTTCTTCATTTGTCTCTTCAGGCTCGCTAGACTTTTTGGATGCACAGTTTTTTTTGGTCTCAAAATGAGATTCCATGTTGCCATCTTGTTTGCAGATACTGAGAAGAAAACTACTGAAGTGTGAAAGGTGGTACCTTTATCTTCAGAAACTGTTGTTATATTAGAGGAATTCCAGGACTTGCACACCCAGCCAGTTTTCTGCAGGCAACTGCTAGTCTTTGAACCATAATCTCAGAATCATTGAACTAAAAAAATTCGTATTAATGACGACAGCTGGGAGCAAAGCCAAATGCTGGGCCATGACAAGTATGCTGCTTATGTTAGTCAGAAGTAATTTAATGACATACTTAAAGCTTTAGAGGTTTGGGAAGCTGATGCATTTTTGTCTGAATTTTTAAAATAAATGAATAAAGAGGAAAGATGTTTAGATATCTATTTCTAGTTTGTGGAGCAGATAATAAGACTGAAGCTGTTGAAAAACTACTGATTTAAGCTACCTGTCCACAATTTTAACTCCCAAAGTAGGGATGTTTCTTGGGGTAGGGAGAGAGCTTGCAGTCACTAAATAGGGCTGAAAATCACATTTGTTTGACAAATAATACCATTCCCAAAACAGGAGATTACTCAATGCATCCTGCATTCTAAAAAAACAAAACAGATTATTTTATAAAGTCAGTGGCTTGGTGTTTGCTAAAATTTATGCTTAAGCTTTAATTATAGTATAGTTTTATAGTTTATATAGTTTTGTAGTGAAGCAGAAGCAGGGCAAATGAATATTAAGAGTTTTATAAATAAAAGGTCTTGGATAAGGACAAATGACTTTGGGAATAAGTAATTGGTGTAAGGATGGTAAAATGGTAATTAAAAAGAGTGTGCACTTGTGGGTAAAATGAAATGTGTGGCTGATAATAGGTACATTTTGACCTAATCTATTTTGAGACCACTCATCTGTAGAAAGGTACCCTTGCTTTCAACCTCTTTTGATTTATTCTCTTCTAAATGTTTTCCATCAAATTCAAGGTTTCTGTATAGGAAGACCAAATCTCTTGTGTTTCTGATTTGAGTGCCCCTTACTGAGAATTTGTGGGCTCTCCTGAGGGATTGATAGGATGAACCTGTTCCACTGTAGTTTGGTAGTAGATAATTTGTCCTTAATTAGATACTAGTATCCCATACTGATTAAGTACTAAACATTTTTTCAGTTGAAATTGAAATGGAAAAGGGTAAATTCTATTGTTAAGGCTACAGCTGCCACTGCTTCTGCAGTGTAGGGATTTGAAGTGGGATGTGGATTTAGTCCGTGCATCAAGCTGAGTGTTCTGAGAGACCCTCTGTCATTTGAAGATGTAACCGCAGTAGTGAAGACCTTACCTTCCTTCCTTGTGACCAACTAGTTCCCCCAGAATTCCCTCATGTCTTCCCATGTCACGTAGAATCTATTTGCACAAAACTTTAGTTCTTTGATAATCCCATTGACCTCAAAGCCAGCCTCCTTGAGCCTACATGCTTGTCTCCAACTGTAGATACACGCATTATAGAGTCCATAATGGCATTTGCAAGGCACGTACCTTTCTTGGACACAGAGGCGGTGTGAAACAGTGCCACAGGGCAAGAGACCGAACTCTACAGGATGCTAATTATTTTTTTGTATGTCCTACTTATTCTTCCTCTGGACAGGTTTTTTTAAAAATGAAATCTACATTTGGTTACCACTCTCCCTGCCAGTCCCTGGGCTTGTTGCCTTCTTACAGATAGCTCCTGGATTCAAGCTTCTCTCAAGAACAGCTTCAGCTTCATAATGCCAGTCCAGTATCTTTTTAATACCATGCTGTTACTGATACATTTTTCACATCAGGAAATGAAAATGGTTTTGATGAAGAGCAGTGCTGTTTTTAGCTGTAAGATAGGATTAGTCTGCTTTCCAGTTCTTGTTTCTAAACAAAACCTGTGCCAACTGGAAATTATCCAGTTGGTTGAAAAATGACATGGGAGCAGTTTGGTCAGGA
Source organism: Urocolius indicus (assembly GCA_013401255.1). Classification (NCBI taxonomy): domain Eukaryota; kingdom Metazoa; phylum Chordata; class Aves; order Coliiformes; family Coliidae; genus Urocolius; species Urocolius indicus. The sequence continues at coordinate 23,304 of WBNH01001083.1, forward strand.
ATATTTGCTTTTTCACCCTGGGGTTTCTTCCATCTGCCTAATAAAACAATTATATCACGGTAAGATCAAAATTCTTTTGTCCATAGCCTGTCTGGTAGTGGACAGTACTAGCAGCTGTGGAGGCAAATAGAAACCATTCCTTCTCTTTTTACTGTTACGTACCTGAGGAGACTGAGGGGTAATCTTATTAACATTTACAAATATCTGGATAGTGGGTGCCAGGACGTTGGGACATCCCTTTTTTCTCTTGTATCTGGCAACAGGACAAAGGGTAATGGGATGAAGCTGGAACACAAAAAGTTCCACTTAAATATAAGAAAAAGCTATTTCACTGTGAGGGTGCGGAGCAGTGGAACAGGCTGCCCAGAGGGGTTGTGAAGTCTCCTTCCTCGGAGGTCATCAAGACCCATCTGGACTTGTTCCTATGTGACCTGATCTAGGTGAACCTACTTCTGCAGAGGGATTAGACCAGATGATCTCTAAAGGTCCCTTCCAACCCTGCCATTCTATGATTCTATGATTTCTTTGCTATTTCCAGATTTTTGCAACTTAGGGTCCCGGAGTCTTCCTAAGACTCTGACCTCTGATGGGGAGCAAAGCAGCCTCTCTAAGGGTAAAAATATTTCAAGCACCTTCTTTTTTTTGCACTGAAGTTTATTCAAACTGGAAATAGATCCTAGAAAGAGTTTCACATATGCCTCTGTCACATGTGTGAGCAGAGAGTTTCCTCAGTGTACACCTTTACTCTTTTCCAGCCCAGGGGTGTTTTTTTTTCCTTAGTTTACTTTCTCCCTCTTCCTTACATATTTATTTCTGTTACTTTTTTTTTATCTACTATCATGCTTGAAGCACTGTTCACATGCAGTTAATGTGGGTTTGCTACAGACTTCATTCAGTCTCCCAGCTGGAGATAGCATATTTTTGTCCTTGATGTATCTTTATCATACAGAGAGACTCCAGGCTCAGAGGCTGTCGCTTCTCAGAGCTGTTCAAATGTGCACAGACAACAGACCTGCTTGAGTAATCGCAAATGAAGCGTTCCACGGCGGATGACAGATGGTTGCGCCAGACTGGCAAGAATAAGAAACAGTCAAAGAGTACAACCAGGGCATTAGACACTGGTCACAGCACTGCAGATTCTGCCTCTCACTGTGGGCTGCAATGACAGGGAGAGAGGCAAAGGAAGGCTAGGAAGAGGCTCTTTGGGTTTTGTTTTACTGCAAAGGTGCAAAGGAAGACTAATTAAAGCCTTAAGTGAAAACTGACTTCTACATTTTTGTCTCCAGGTAGAATTTCTTTGTATGTGAAACTACATTTCAGCAGAGATCTTTTTACTGATCTTCTGAGGATAGATGTTAGTGGGTCAATACTTTTCCCTTATACCTTTTTTCAGCAGTTAAATAACATTTATGGAGGAACATGATATTAGATTGTTTTCTGTTTCTCTTACTTGTCCTTTTCCTAATAGTCACTTTCAAAACTGTCTGTGTCCTTTCTACATCCAGTCAAGGCAAAGCTGTATTTTTAGTCATGTTAGTGCAGTTTGCAGTTGTTGGGGGAGAGGGAAGGGAAAGGAAAAAGCATTCCCCATGACCATGATGAGAAACAGCTGAACTGCTATAAATGTTGATCACTGTAGGCCAAATACTAAATCAGGAATGGGCAAAGCAAGCATTTTATTTGTTTAAACTGTCCCATGACTTTTTCTTGTTTGTTTTTCTAGTTTAACAGAGTTGACAGAGACAGGGAATGAATAGTATGTGTTTTATGGTTGTTTTACAACATTGTGTCTCCAAGAGTATAAATAAAACAAAGTTCCTCAGCTCTTTGTGTTCTCTTCATTGTATTTCCTTCTTGCATTTAGCATTCTATTCAGTTAGTTCCTAATTCTGCATCACTGACCACAACAGAACTGTACCATAACACTTCACCAGGCTCCATAACAGATTTTTAAGAGACTGAACTTTCTAGATGCTCTGAACAGGTTTTTGTATGCTTGTAGATGTAAGATGCTCTTGAACAAGTTATGGAAACACTGATTCTACTCCCATGGTTGGCTGTGAGTGGCCACTGTGACTATAAGCAAGTCTGTCCTTGTCTTAGTGCCACCCCAGAGAAGATGAGGGTGGTACAACTCCAGAGGACTGAGGAAGAAGAAATTCAAGTTGTCAAAGATCAGTGAGAAAGTGTAGTATGAAGATGGATATTTATATACCTATTCTTAAAGTCCTTGAGTTTATACAGTTAGTATGAACTAGCAGCTTATCNAAATGTTGATCACTGTAGGCCAAATACTAAATCAGTGAGAAACAGCTGAACTGCTATAAATGTTGATCACTGTAGGCCAAATACTAAATCAGTGAGAAACAGCTGAACTGCTATAAATGTTGATCACTGTAGGCCAAATACTAAATCAGGAATGGGCAAAGCAAGCATTTTATTTGTTTAAACTGTCCCATGACTTTTTCTTGTTTGTTTTTCTAGTTTAACAGAGTTGACAGAGACAGGGAATGAATAGTATGTGTTTTATGGTTGTTTTACAACATTGTGTCTCCAAGAGTATAAATAAAACAAAGTTCCTCAGCTCTTTGTGTTCTCTTCATTGTATTTCCTTCTTGCATTTAGCATTCTATTCAGTTAGTTCCTAATTCTGCATCACTGACCACAACAGAACTGTACCATAACACTTCACCAGGCTCCATAACAGATTTTTAAGAGACTGAACTTTCTAGATGCTCTGAACAGGTTTTTGTATGCTTGTAGATGTAAGATGCTCTTGAACAAGTTATGGAAACACTGATTCTACTCCCATGGTTGGCTGTGAGTGGCCACTGTGACTATAAGCAAGTCTGTCCTTGTCTTAGTGCCACCCCAGAGAAGATGAGGGTGGTACAACTCCAGAGGACTGAGGAAGAAGAAATTCAAGTTGTCAAAGATCAGTGAGAAAGTGTAGTATGAAGATGGATATTTATATACCTATTCTTAAAGTCCTTGAGTTTATACAGTTAGTATGAACTAGCAGCTTATCATAATGCATAATTTAAATCCTAGTTTCCTGCACAAGTTTGACTACCAATCCCGTATTTACTTTTGTCCCTAGGTATTTAATTTATTTTTAATTTTTCAGGGTTTTCCCAGGAGTGTCATCTAACTATTCTTATGAGAGACACTGGCTTTTGTCTAGGTTAGCATTTTCAGTCTGACTTCGAGATTCTCATGAGGTGACTTTTCTCTTGATCTTCATTAGCTGTGCTTTTTGTTCACATCACAGAATAGTTCATGAACTGGATACTTTTCAGATGAAATTAATATAGAAGGTACACTCCAGTAGTGTGCCTAATATGTTCCAATTGCTGATAGGCATTCAGTCCGTGGCACCTGATCAGAGAGTCCTCAGCACCAACTGTTTTGCTGTAGAGATCTGTTCCTTATTGGTGTAAACATAGCAGCTATTGGTAAAAAACTAATTAAGGATGTTTTTCTTCCTTTATTTTGTTTGCTAAATTAAAATAATAGGAACTTTAGGAATTATTGAAACAGGCTAAACATAGAGTAATTTATTCCAAATTGATTGTTGGGCTTAAATATTTGCAGCAACAAGACAAAATTGATTGCCAGTATTATACTGTGTATATTCTTAAATCCAATGCAGATATGCTTCTTGAGTTGACTACATACATTTACTCAGTTATTGTTTTAATTCTTAAACAAAAGCCTTTTTTTCACGACAGTCTGAATCTTTTCTCATGTCTTTAATAATAGCATTATTTTTATCATTCTCAAACCAAAACATAAGGCTGCTATTTGGAAAACAGAAAGTGCATTAAATCCTTCACAAACCTGCTCTTGCTGATCTTTTTTTTTTCACTGCCAAATATGATACAAAAGAGAGAAGTGGGAAAAAAGGAAACTCTTGAGTGATGTTGCATAAAATGGTAGCTAGCAAGGGAATAAAAATTAGCTTCTCATGGAACAAAGAATGATGTCTCTGCAGGACACTCCCTATCACTGAGGCTGAAATGAGCAGATCTAGTCATACAGTGTGCACTTGGCCACCAGGTTTGAAAGAGTACTTCCAGCATTTCAGGGAGCTAGTGTGGCATCTGGAATTGAAGTACTTCAATATGGAGTGCTTAGAAAAGCTATCGCTGGTGATACAGTAAAATAGCAGTGTTTGTATACCACTAAAATGTAAAGTGTGGTTTTTTTCTTTTAGCTCAATCTTTGGGTGTGAAATTGAATTGAGAAGTCTCCAAACTATATTAAATCAGCCCCTTGGCATTGCCACAGGAACAATTTATTTCATCTTGAAGGAGCCTTTGGTTTCCAGATCAGTGGAGCTAAGCAGGAGGAATGTGCGTCACATTGAGGTAAACAGGGATGTGAGCTGGTTAAAAACAGAAAAGGCAATGCAGCAAAATTCTGTGCCCCTGACATTTGTCAGCCTCTTCTGAAATGTGAATGCTGTTTCCATTAAGCTTTGGGGCAGATACTATCTCTGTACCTTTTGTTGTGCTGATGAGTTGGAGGCTGAACATAAATTTATTTAGTTGAGCTGATTCTTCAAGAGACAGTGGAGTCTGTCTTGTTTTGTTCACCAGCAGGTTTGCAGTCCTCTGCAGTGCTATCATGCCTTGGTGGACTGTCCACATACAGGATGACTGGTAATGAGGGATGATTCTTACTGCCTCAGGCTCGGTGTGAGATGGAGCTGTCAAGCTTGTTTCAATTTCCTACTTATGTTTTGTCATCACAAGTTTTTATGAGGTGATGAATTACAACTCGTATACCTCGTTGTGTAATGTCTGTTACACTTCTGAAAGCCTCTCTCTGGAGCAAGGCTCTGGATCTATAAGCAGGAAGCATTATATCAAATATTTCTGCTGTCAGAATGATTCTGGCACAAAATGAAAGCGAAATTGTGGACACAGCCTCTGAGATCTAGAAGTTGCCTCCACAGCAGCCTGAATGGGTGCACAGATGTGCTTTGTGGGCAGTACATATTCTAGTTAGGGTTGGTTTGCTGCAAGGAGTAGAGCAACAAGATCGCTTAGTGTCATGCGTGGAATACCAAATGTGTGTTCTTTACATAGTGAAACTTGAAGGTATTGGTTCCCTTTTAGCAGGATTGCAATAGTGCAAGCAAATCAGGCTTGCTTTAACCAAGAGGAGAGCAAGATTGAATGCATTTTTTAACCTGCTCCTCTCAGAGTCCAACCTTGAAATTTATTTTGGCTTATATATGGTTTCCTCTTTGTCTCATAATTTACCTGACCTTCACCTCTTAAAAACCACAGAAGGCCCAGCACAGAACAGCAAACTACATGAACAGCCATCTCCTAAACCAGGTGAATAACAAGGGTGATAATGAGTGTAAACACACTGAATAATAGAATGTAATTTGCGTTCTTAGTTCTAGGGCTCTAATCCAGAGCTCACTGATGTCTGTGAAAAGATTTCCATGGATTTGAATTAGGCCTTGGCTTTTGTCCTGAATGAACACAATACCAATAGTGCTCTTCATGAAATAAATGTTTTCTAATAAATCACAGGAACTTACTATGTTGGAATGCAATTCACTTGCTAATTCAGGCAGTCATGTTTTACAACACAGCTAGTGTCGATACTTTGTCATAGTCTCTCACGTGAACTAACCACATTCAATCTTCAAAAAAAATCATTCGCTGCTGCTGTTGTAATTGGAAAGTTGTTTCTGCATCATTACTCTGATGTTTGAAACCTTCTTTAACTTCTAGCTTAAACCTATTTATGCCTATAGTCTCCACTTTATGCCAGCACAATCTTCTAATCTTGATCTGTATACAGTTCTGGTAAACTACTGATGGCTGTCCCGTCTCCTCTCATTCTTTGCTTTGCTAAAGAAGCCGTTATTTTCATTTCTTATTCAGTAAATTGTTCATTCCCTGTAACCTTTATCTGAATCAACTCAAGTTTGGCTTAATCCATCTGGGATACAGGCAACAAACTCCACATTTTAATGAGGTATAATAATGATCTATAAAATGTTGTTAATACTTTCCTTGCTTTCCTGGAAATATATTTCCAGAAATGTCCAGTACTTTGTTTGCCTCCTTACAACTGCGTTTTACTGATTACTTTTAGCGTGTAATTTACTAGGATCTTGGCTCCCAGATAAGCTCCTGTTTAGAAGCAGAAATAGTTTTTAGTACAGGAGTGCATAGCTTTGCCTTTCTACTTTGTGACTTTTAACTTGTGTCTGTTACTCCAGTGCTCATTTTTTCCTTGCTCTGTTTTCCCTCTGCGTTGGCTGTCATAAATGATAACAATCAAGCGTGAGTAATCAGCAGCCTTAATTAGCATGTTCCTATTTTGTGCTAATTTTGTTCATGAAAAAGAAAAAAATACTTTAGAAACTGACAGAGGTGGTGAATGGTGAATGATGGGAACTAACAGGAAAGAACTGGGGAAAGGTACCCCCTGTTAGGCAAAGGAGCGGCGAGATAAAGAGAGCATGCGGAGCCCATGATGAACTGAGAGCTTCTGCAGTGTTGGTCAAGTGAAGGCTGCTTAAAAGTGCCAGAGCATTTATTAGGTCTCACAGAGACATACTTGGGATGGATGAAGACATGCCAAAATCCCAGAAACATACATCACTCTTGACTTTCTGCATTTTGACTTATAATTTAAGAGTAGTAACACTGCTGCTTAACTTGAGATGTTCCTGGTTTTTTTTTTATTTTGTTTTTCCAGAAGTTTTCAAAGTTTGAAGATTTATTTTCTGAAAGCAACTTAAAGTACTGAATCCTAAAAGCGCCATAAACCTCCTGAATTGGAAGGATTATGAGTCTTGAATAATTTACCTGCAAAACTTGAAAGGAATGGAATTTGCTTGGGTCTTTAAAATGTATATGATATGCTTTCTTAGAGTGGAAGGACTCTGAAAATTTTTTTGTCCAGAAAAGTACATTCAGCAGATATTAGAAGACACAGGCAATAGCAATTAAAGCATAAGGCATTTCCTGGGAATTAATATCAAGCTGGGAGGAGTTATGATGGCTCAAGATGCAGCTGAGGGCCATTAACTGCAGTTGATGATTAATGACCTCTGCTGTGGTCATTGTTATTATCAGCTGAAAATGTAGAAAAATTCAGCTGTCTGCATCTGTTTAGCAGGAGATGCAGTTTCAGTCAGTGCAGCGGATGTGTTCCCACAGTTCCTACAGACTGTCCTGTACTAATATCAAATCGAGGACTTAATTTCCCTCCTTGCCCCAGCATTTTTAGGAGTGTTAATCAAAGCTGGATCTCTAAAGCTGCACCATTATCAAAGTGAAAAGTAAGCAGAATGAAGTCCATAGCACTTTAATATTCTCCTGGTATTATATTTGGCATCCAGTACTTAATCAGCTTTATTTAGAGATACTCCCATCTGTCCTGCTCAGTGCCAAATGAGAGTGTGTCTCAGTAATGTCCAGAAATGCACCCAGAACATCCCCTGTGCTCGCTGTTCTTGGACCTGCACTTGAAATCAATGCAGGGAGAATCTGTTTCCTAATAATCAGTCAGTTGTAGTAAATGCTTCTCAGACAAGTGTCCAGACAAGTCAATGCCTGATTTCTTCCATAGCTGGTGAAATTATATTTTTTAATACTATGAATAGTTTCATTGTTCACTTGTAGGGAAGCTGAGAGCTACCTCAAGGGCCTAGGAAATGTTCACCTTACTGCCTATTTTTAGTGTATGTGACATCTGTTATAATACCTTGATCACCTCATATGTATGTATAGACGTATAAAAATATACATGTCATAGTATCTCTCATATATATATTTAAATTTGTTTACTTCAAGGTGCTTTAAAAAAAAGCTGAAGAAATCTAAAATGGATGATATAGGTAACATACAGAAATAAAAGTCGGACACTATTAGCTTTTATTTAGATATACACGGTACTGCACATTTCACAGAATCACAGAATCTCAAGGGCTGGAAGGGACCTCAAAGTCTAACTCCCCTGCCAGAGCAGGACCAGCTAGAGTAGGTCACACAGGAATTCATCCAGGTGGATTTTGAGTGCTGAGTAAGTCTTTCTTGACACTGGTCCCCTGTCCCTCTCTCTCCCTTTCCCCAGCCTTCTTCCTCTGCTCATTGTAAAGGCTGTAGCATCAAAATTCCAAGCAGAACAGGACCGAGATGACTGCTGCATTTGGCTGACCTTTATACAAATGTCACTGGAGGCAGATTTCTGCACAGGGAAATGGAGTTTTGTAAAACTATGAGCAAAGCAGTTAAAAACCAGAACTCAGGTGTGAAATGCTGACAATTTGAATGTTAGCTGGTATGACTAGACCTGCTCATACAAACTCATCAGCGTCAGGCTATTTGTGGGAATGCTGCTTGCGTGTATTCACCCTCAGCCAAACCACTGAACTCTCTTCTCTCCTTTTGATTTTTTTTCTTTCTCCAAAATATCTCTTGTGGTAAGAAGAGGGAGGTGAGTGATGTCAGGCGAAGTGAAATGAAAATCATGAAATCTTAATAGACCACAGGGAGGTTCCTTTGAAAGGAAGATGGAAATGGAATATCAGTTCTGAGGAAGAAGACCACAGAGTTGGCAGGGAATGAAAGGAGCTCTGGTACATGTGCGTTTAGTGTTCCACATGCCGTGCCATGAAGCTGGTCTATTTTCCTATTTAACTCTTTGACAAATGCCTCCTGCTGACAGTAGGCACTCCCATAGCGCTGTTAACGCTCCCTGATCCAACTTCACTTTCCTTCAGGGTATGTTTTTGTTCTAGGAAGTTCTGGGTTCTTTGTCTTGCATGTCGAATCAACAGATGAGAACTAAAATACTGATGAGATGACATAAATTGCATTTTCTGTTTCATGTTCTGCAGCTTCTACCAGTAGGAATAAGAAATTGTTGTCCTGGATTAGAAGAAATTATATGTTAAAACATGTAAAAACATCAGAGAAAATGTCACATTAATGTAATTTTACAAACTTCTCCACCTGACATAATAGCCCTCAGCACATGAAATGGTGTGGCAGATCATCTCAAACACTTGTTTTTCTCAGGATAAAGAACTCTTAAAAGTTCTCTGCTGTGGTTGGGTCTTCATCTTCTAAGACTTCACGCCTTGGTTGCAGTAGTTAAAATGCTAGGGCTAAACTATGTGACACTCCCTGGATGGCAGTCTGAAGTCTGAGTGAACACAAACGTTAGGCTGAATGCTGACTGCTCTTTCTCAGTCTCATTTTTTATGCATTTATGGTTGTGTGAAGCAAAAGACCTATGCAAGTGTGTCAGAATTATTGAAGGACTTGGGCTTTATTTGATGATGTGAAACTATTCCTCTGTGTGTGCATAGTTTACAGAGAGTGTTGTACACTTCAGACCCTTCTTTTACAGTGTTAAAATATCCATATTTATGTCGTGTGCTTTTGAACGTGGAGTTCTACAGCCAAACATCTTGAAGCCTGAAATTTGTCTTTGGGACAGGTCACTGTTTGCAGTTATTTAATGTTTTTCTCTGCTGCTACAGGAACTGTCAAGGAATGAGTGTCCATCTGTGTTTAAATGACAAAGCAACCAGAAAAACATATCATGCAATACAAAACAACCCTGCAGTCATTTGGAGTCAGCTTTGTCTGCTGACTCCATTGTAATGCAGCCCCATGTTTGCTTTTGTGCAAATTAGATCACAGCTGTCTGATACTTTCAGTTGTATGCCTTTTCAGCTGCATTTAATAAGTCACTGTCGAAGTTTTGCTCGACTTTTATGAGAAGTTCAATAGCTGCTGGGTTCTCTGTTGGAAGACTCCTTCCCCCAAACATTTTGCAGAGTTCAGTACTTCCAGACGAGGGCTTTCCTTAAGTTTCTTTTCACAGAGCCCTTGTTAGTCTATGGACATCCACACTCAAAGGCAAAACCTCTTGGCTAAGGAGTTGTCATCAAGTTTCAGATTATCATTTGACACAGACTGATGTGACAGAACACAAAGTTAACCTTTGGCTTTATTTCTTTTTCATTTGCAGGAAAAATTTGAAGGCTTGTTCCGTGCCTATGACGACTGTGCGACATTCCAGCTGTTCAAAAGCTTCAGACGCGTGAGGATAAATTTCAGTAGTCCCAAATCAGCTGCTCGTGCTAGAATAGAGCTGCATGAAACACAGTTCAGAGGGAAGAAGCTAAAGCTGTATTTCGCACAGGTAATGAAATGTTATCTGCTTTTATGTTAGTGCATAGCTTTTATAGAAGTGCTGCACAGTAACGTTGAATAAAAGCCATAAAAGTTTCTTTCATTCCCCGTCTCACTGCTAAAAGATTACTTGAACTTCATGTGGCCTGAGCTGTACCTGTCCAGCAGGTCTGCAGTAAATTTAAAGGATCACTTAGGACCCAAGTTGCTAATTGACCACACAGAGGGTACACAGCTTAGAACTGATTTATGGCATTGAGTATTGTCTGTGAGTGACTCTATAAACTCACTGTAGAAAAAATGATAAAGTATCACAAGTTCATAAATTCAGCAATTACTTATTTAACTGCGACCTTGGGCCACAATCAGGCTTCCTCCTGCCTTTGTTTTTGTTACTGAAACACATGTGAGTTTTCTAAAATGAATTCAATAAGTTCCAGTAAAAGGGAGGAGGTAGGGGGAAAAAAATAGCCCCAGCCTGGGAGCATAACGGATTATATTCATCTGTTGGAATTGTCAGGTGGGGATTTGAATTCTTCTTCAAGGGTGAGAGAACCCAAATGTCCCATAGCCTGGGTGAGTCCTAGGCCCCAGCCAGGATTCAGAAAGGTGAGGGAGGTTGAGCAACCAACCACCACCTCTTCCAAATATATTTTAATAAGCTGCTGTGGTTTCTGGGATACACACGAATGCTTATAAGCAATGTGAATGTGCTTTCAGCTGCTAGATTGGTCCTTCAGAGGCCTTAAGTTAAGGGCAGGCTCATTTAAAGGTGTCAGTCAACCCTAAGAGGCAGTTAAATTTTGAGCCATTTGAACCCATGCAGAAGAACCACCTCAGGAAGATGGGAAACTACAGTTATGAAAAAAAAAAACCACTATGTTTACTGGTTAGATGGGTATAGAATATCTTACAGTTGGATTTAGGTGTTGACAGTCTTCCTCAATCCCGTTTTATATCCCTTAATCTCCTGGACCTGGCTCTGGATTTTTTTTTTTCTGAAAGCTTTCAAAGCTTGCTGTTAAGCAGATCTGAGAATCGTTACACTCAGAATCAAGAAGTTAATAGGAAACTTGGGATTACACAAGAAAAAGGAAAAAATGTGTAGCATAGTGATTAGCCTCCACATCTAAGCTAATTTCCTGCAAAGCCATTTAGGGATCTGCACTATACTGTCCAGTACATGCAGTCTTAAAAGAGCTTATTAGTTGTGTCCAGTGAATGAATATGTGAAGGCAGCACCGTGCCTGAAGCAGTGTGTGTTTACATGGGCCTGAGCCACATTGAATAAGCACGTCCAGAAGTAGAAGTTCAGGGGAACATGGTGTTGAGAGACCCAAACTGGCTATTTGCAAAACCCATTCCAGATGTAGCAAGTTCCGTGTCAGACTTGCTGGCATGCACATGCTGTTTATTGCTTCTGGGCCTGAGCTGTTTGTAAACTTGCTCAGGTCTGACTGTAGCATAATTCATCTATGTTGAGACTTCTTTATTATATCAGATTAAAAAGCAGAAATTAAAACTGAGTGATTTAGGATGGAAATAAAATGAGAACACATAGTTGCAAATGACTAAGGAACATGAAAGATTCTCTTCAACTAAATAAATAAAATCTTTTGAAACTTTTCCAAAGTTACTGATAAGGCCTTGGTGCAGGAGTTACTGGTTTCTTGCCTAATGTTGGATTTTACTTAGGAGTTTAGGGCAGTGGATCACAGTAATATCTTTTCAACCTCAAAAATCTCTGAATTAGCAGCAGTGGATACCAAAGCTTTGCATTTATCCTCAGAGAATGTCTACAGTAGGCACAAACATTGTAGCTTTGCTCAAGTAACAACCCTCCACAGTGTATTTATTGTAGGGGACCCATCTGTAAAGTTGAGATGAAATTCATCTCCAGGTCTTCTCTGATGAGACTGACGCTGAATTCCCACCTGGGTGTCATTTGGTATTAGAAGTGTATGATTTGAGTAATCATTCCATTTACCCATCCTAAACTCGACAATGTATTTATTGTGCTTTAAAGATTCAGACCTCTGAGACAGATGGAGACAAGCTTCATTTGGCACCACCACAGCCTGCAAAACAGTTTCTCATCTCGCCTCCAGCCTCCCCACCTGTAGGGTGGCAACCAATAGATGATGCAACACCTGTCATCAACTATGACCTCCTTTATGCAGTGTCTAAGCTCGGACCAGGTGAGTTTGTGGTCCTTGTGTGAAAATATGTCAGAAAAAATAGATGAGAAATAGCAGCATAGAGGAACTGGGGTAAAGCCTGTGAGTTGCATTAAAGCTTTGGATTGAAGTTGATGCTTGTTAACTGGTTCTTTGCTCAAGAATGTACCATATGTACATATAGGATTATATCTTATCTGCAGCTTGTAAGCACTCTTTGATTGAACAGCAAGTCAGAGCTCATTTGCACAACTCATTATGCTTGAATTTGTGCTTAGGTGAGACAACTGATAGTTTATGTGGGCCTGGACCAGTGTTTGTCCAGGAACTTGAGCAGTTTTTGCTTTAAATCACATCACCTTGATACTGCTTTCCAAGATGCAGAATACCTTAGCAAATGTTTATGCATCACTGCATCTCCACCAGAGTGGAGAATCTCTCAGGTTAACAAGTTTATTGAAAGAGAACTACTGTCCTGGCAGGATAGTTCTATTAGAACTGCACATTTTCTGTTGAAAACTGTAGGCAGAAGGAACGGAGTAGAGTTGTAGCCTCCATCAAAATAGGGTAGATATCAGTGACTGATGCAGATGGACCTTCTTCCGTCTTCCCGTCTTCAGCCAGGAACTGAAGCTAGGTGGCATTTTCAAAACAATGCTTTCCCTAAGAAAATGCTCATCTTGTGAAGCCAAAACTTTTAATGGGAAGGGATTACTTTTGATTTAATTAAGTCACCTTCAAGTAGTTTTTCTTTCAATGCTGTTAATCTCTTAAAAAAAAGTTTCCAGTTTCAGGTCTAAGCAATATCATTTAGAAATGAAGCCTTAATTTACATTTGTAAGCCATAAAAAAAATAGCTGGTGAAACTATTTTCATATTGGAATAAAACACTTCAGATCCAATCTAATAACAATTGGGGGCGTGAGCTCATGAAAATTTATCAGAGTTTATTTTTGAAAATTCTTGTGAGATGAGAGATTTTTTTTTTTTTTGTCCCCAGCTATATTGAAAATTCTGCTTTCTTGTTCTGGGACTAGCTTCCAATTGCAGATATCATTGGGGCTTTTGTGTAACTGCACCAAAGTAACCCAGAGCTGACATGCGTGGGGTGCAAGAAGAGGTGCTTCATGATTCACAAGGTTTTGGGGATTATCTCATATCTTTTTCACATGGGATCTCTCACAGCAGGAAAACATATTATCAGCCAAACACTACTGTGACCTCATCTAGGTGATCCTGCTTTAGCAGGGGGGTTGGACTAGATGATCTCCAAAGGTCCTTTCCAACCCCTGCCATTCTGTGATTCTATGATTCTAACACCAGAGATGCCCGTGTTTTATTCCCCTTCAGCAGGAAAGCCCATATACAAGAGAGCTGTCAGATCTAACGCTTGGTACTATATTGCATATTATGGTTTCTAGAATTGATGCTTTGCTTCTAAACTGCTGAATAAAAGAAAAACAAAAACCTCCTTATTTTTTTTTTCCCTTTGATGCAGCAGTGTTATAAATGGAAACATGTAAATGAATTCCCTAGCTAGCTGGGTAATAAATCAATTCCTGTTCTAGAGCAGTGGAATGTGAAATATCACTCATTGTCCTCCGCTCTGGGACAGCTTTGCGTGAAGGTCATATTCACCCGTGTTTAAGGAGCCTGCAGGGAGCAATATGAAAAGTCATTCTGTGCTCTCTTCTTTCTATTTTTAGCTCTTGTTAGAGAAATCAATTTTAGTTAACTGCAGTGGCGGTTTTAAAATAGTGTTGCAGTTCTCAGTTGTGCATTTACTATGTTTAGAATTTCATTGAAGAAAAAACAAATCCCACCAAAACTCCATTCTCAGTATCACTCAGCAGAACATCCTGCAGTCCATCAAACAACGCTGTCAGCCTCAGCAACGTTAGCACAATTGAAAATGGAATTCTGTCTTATCAGCTGTAGAAAAATATTCACTGACACTGTTGTTTACTCTGAATGTTAGAGCCTCATTTCTTTGTCTTCAATCTGTGAGGAGTCTTTGCTACATTAAATACACTGATTTGGCAAGATTAATATCTGAGGACCAAGAAAACTCATGTGAGTGTGTAAGTAGTGAACCATTTCTTTGTATGTCCTCGGTACAAAATGAGTCTTACCGACCTACTTCTCTGGGAATGTAAGACACACCACTTGGTCACGAGCCCATGCTACTTTCCCATTCCATGAGTACAGATCCTCTCCTTTCTCAGTACGCTGCCATAATCCTCATAGCCACAAAGTCAGAGACTGAAACAGTCCCTGGGCACAAGGGCTGGGAGATTCACTCCAGAGCAGGACGCACAGGCAGGAAGCCAGTTAACAGAGCTGCTGTGTGTTGTTTATTTCCTAGCTTGGTTTGGGACAGGTTTGAGGGTTTTTTTGGCAGCCCCATGGCTGCAGCAACAACTGTCTGGCATCTCAGAGGTGGAACGGAAACAATTTCTTTTTGCTGTGCACAAAAGGAAGGTGGCTTTCCGTCCTCAGATATCAAACTGAGAGAGGTAAGGGTGCATTTACTTCTTAAGGAAGACCATGGCACGTTTAATTAAGTTTCTGGTTATTTTATGTATGTTTTTACTTTCTGCAGATGCAGAAATTCAGCTTTAAAGTAGAATGCTGTAGACCAGGAACTGTATCTGTGCCTGGTTCTGAGCACCAGCCTACAATTTTTGCAATATACTGCAAGTAAAAAGTGTGATTGTTATTGTCTTTAATAAAAAACACTTCCCCTGTCAAAAGAACTTCCAGTAGTTTAAAACACTGATGAAGATACAAAGGCATTGCACTGGACTAGGATAGGAGTTGGGTTGTTTGCTCATCAGGCCCAGGTTTTGTCCCTGCCTGGCCTGATATGAACCCAACTCCTTCCTACAGGAACTGTTATTAGGTCTGGGCCCTCATGTCTCTTCCATGACAGTTTAGGTCTGAGTTTAATCCCACTGAAGAATACAGGAAATAATTTTCATAGAATCACAGAAGGGTAGGGGATGGAAGGGACTTCTAGAGATCATCTAGTCCAACCCTCCCTGCTGAAGCAGGCCAACCTAGATCAGGTCCTACAGGAACGTGTACAGGTGGGTTTTAAAAACCTCCAGAGAAGGAGACTACACACCTCCTTGAGTTTAAGTGGAACTTTTTGTGTTCCAGCTTTTGTCCATTACCCATTGTCCTTCACTAGACACTACAGAAAAAAGTGTCGCCCCATCCTCTTGACATACACCTTTCAAATACTTTTAAGTATTAATGAGGTCCCTCCTCAGTCTCCTCCAGGCTGAACAAGCCCAGGTCCCACAGCCCAGTAATTGCCACTCAGACCATGTCTCACACAGCAAGTTTTGTATGCCCAGTTCTTTTCAAACTCTCACCTTTGTTTTGTTTCAAAGGAAGTACTAAATACTTCATATGACTTCCGGAGAGGACTGAAAAGGATTATTACATGGGATGGGTGGTGTCTCTGCCAACGTAACTGTTTACCCACCCCAGGGACCACACTCTCTCTGTGCTGTGTTATTAGTAAAGCACTCGAATGAAGAAACTGCAAGTGGAAGGTGTTTCTGTGATGTCAATGACAGGTTGAATGTGGAATGGACAGCTCTGAAGCCATTAAGCTTTGATTATGAGCAAGAATCAGGGATGTGGTAGCTGCACAGTAACATTACCATTTCTTCGTGAGTAATTAAGTGTATGAACATACTCCTAGCTGGACAAAAGTGCCTCATTAAACAAGAGATGCACCACTTAGTACTGATTCACAAAGGGACAGAAAATCATGTGCCATTATTTTTAATCCTGAAGTATCATAAGTTGCCTTTGTGCTGATCCTGTGATCTTCTCGGCCTCACTTGAGGCTGTGAAGTTTTGTTTGCTTGTGGTTCCTGTGATTGCAAAAGGTGATGCCAAGTGACATAAAAACAGCCAGGGCCTTGGTGGAGCAGTCAAACTTCCAATCTCTGTTTTTTTTCTTATGTGAAGCAAATGAATAGAGGAATGTCACTGCTATTCTCAGAGGACTGTTAGGAGCATTTTCTGACAAATCTCGGTGGCAGAGGTGCCACAGCTTAATTCTTCTTTGCATTGTATCCTGAAGGCAGAGTTTAGATGTTTGAGCACATTTGATGAATTTTGCAATATCTTTCTGAGTAAACTGATGTGATTTTCCATTATCTTGGCTTATGTGAATATTTAAACACAATATTAAGGGATAGAGATAGCCCAAAGACTGCTGGAGGAGAAAAACACCTGTCCCCAAGAATCCTTTGGCTTAGTCTGTAAGATTTCTCCAGGCAAGACAGAGAAGCCAGAGCAGTGCAGCAAAGTAGCGCTGAGAATGCAAAGGAGGCAGCATCAGAGATGTGTGTTTGAGATAACTGGATAAACACTCGCATGATATTAACTACAGAGCTGGTGAGTCTTTACTACACATGACTGGACTGGCTACTCTCAGCTTGGGACACCCTATGTCCCAAACTTTTTTTTTTGTGCTGGAGGTGTTGTTTAAGAGGAAGATAAAAAAACCAAAACATAGAAAAACAGTATCTATAGCTGGCTGTATCTGTTGACTTTTTATTTTGTACTTATTACCTTAGTATTTTTCCACAAACAACATTAATCATTAGTAACAAGATACAGCCTTATAAAAGCCTCATAGTTGCTGTTGTCCTATTCCTGGCTCAGCCAGAAAAAAGGTTTTCTGAGCCACAGTTCTGTGGGCATGAATAATCATGAGTACAGAACTGATTCTGCAGCTCATTTGTGCTCAGAAATAACTGTATGCCTTAAACTAATTTATGAGTGCATTGCATTTTGATTTGCAAAGTGACATTAATTGCTGTTGCAGTTAGTTGTGCCAGAGGAATCTGCATATTTTTTTCCTCACATCCACTGTTCTTTTTCAGCAGAAGACAGTCCTTCTGGGAAGGATTTAAGCAGTAAAAGAACGTGACATTTGAGCTGGGCTTATTACCTTTTAAGAAAGCAGTGGATGTGATTTGCTTGGTGGTGCTGGTATACAAGGAGAGGGCCTGGCGGTGTGTGCACAGCTCTGCAGAGCTGCTGGGAGCTGACAGTGACCAACGGAGCCTTCAGTGCTGGTTGGCAGCATTGACGTCAGCCCAGAGCTGAGAAATTAGCTGGAGCCCACAGGGAAAATAGGCAAAGAAAAACCATATAATTTCTCAATGCAACACAATCAAGCTATTTCTTTATATATATATATATTTAGCCTATCAGTGAGACCTGTAGTGCTTTGCTCAATTTAGATTCAGAGGAAAGGTTGCTAAAAATAGAGCAGTTAAATGTCAACATTAATGGTATCACAGCAGTAGAATATTTTTCCCAGCAAGATGCCTGACTTATAACTATTATTCACTAGCTGCCTCCTGTTTTTTAGGCAAAAATGCAGCATGTCCTCTAGTCTCAAGCCACCTGGTCTCATCAGGGACAGGAATTTGTCAGCAGAAATGCTACAGGAGCACAGTCCCAGAACTGCATGTGGTAATGCAGACCCAAACTTATCCTCGCCCGAATTACTCTGCCACAAAGTTACTAGTAAATAAATATCCAAATTAGTAACAGGAGCAAACAGAAGTGCTTTGGTGTAGGGAACTACCACTTCATTGCACAGTGCCCATCACTGCTGAGTTCTGCTTGCAATGCAGGCCCTTGGGAGCAGCTGCACCACAAACACAGGTCAGCTAGGTATGGTGGCACCTCACCCACAGCACAGGATATGTTGTAGGTGGTGTTTCTGGAGTAGTCTTATGAAAAAAAAAAAAAAAAAAAAAAAGTCCAAGCTATTGGGTGTGTGTGTGGCGTGACTATAAGCCTCTTTTATTTTAACTGCAGCTTGTGTGTTTTGGAGTTGAGAATGATGCTGAATCGCCCAGAGTGGGACAGCACATTATCTGGGGTAGCTTCTAGATCTTAGGGCTGCGAGTGGGTGCTTGTCACTTCTGAAAGACTAAGTCATCCTCTCAGAAATGTCACTGTTGGGACCTTTCTTTTTTTCTTTACAGTCTTAATTCCTTGCAATTTAATATCAAATACCTACTTACATCTTGTGTACAATCCAAAACACACATAGTGCCAACAGTCCAAACGCAGGACTGCAAGTCCTTTGCCTGATCCTGATGTTTCTTTGTTGACTTGTGGACTCTGGCATGTAACCACCTAAGCCATGTTCACCTTCTTCACAGAAGTGCGAACAGACAAATAAAGAATGACACAGTTAGAAAATCAAATGTACTGTTTAAGCATTTAGCCTGCTAGTGAGCATCTATAGACAAAATTTGTTACAACCTCAGCTGAAGAGCTCAAAATGTGTCTGGAGCAGAGAGATGTATTTTTCAATTTGTGGAGCAGTTGGACCAAGTGTTGTCTGTCTGGAGGCAACAAGTTGTAGAAGCAAGTGGACTTTAATGTGACTGGAGCCATGCTGGACTGAAAGAAACAAACAAAAAGGAATAGCTCCAAGCCAAAGAGTGTGAGATGACTTCAGACCAAACTTGGGATGGGTTAGATCGCAGCCCTAATTCCTAACTACAGAATTGTGTCTTTTGCCTCTTCTTTGTACTTTTTTTTTTTTTTTTTTAGCCAGTGTTGTTGGCCACAAGTATTGGTGCAAAACACTATTATAGACACCAGGGTATTTTATTATGCTTTACAGAGTATTGATCACTGTCTCTGGGGGAAGATTCTCAGAATCTGTTCTGCCAGCTGGTACAGTCAAACTGTGCTTGCCCTTGCCTGTATTTAGGAGCAGCAGACACTCATCTGCCTTCTCCAGGTGCAGAGGTATTCTGCAGTCCAAGGATGTCATGGTCTGTGCCGCTCCTGAGACCGTCATCTTTTGATCTAATTATTTTTTCTCCTCTTCCAGGAGAGAAATACGAGCTGCATGCAGGAACAGAGTCCACTCCCAGTGTGGTAGTGCACGTCTGCGACAGCGACATGGAAGAAGATGAGGACTCAAAGAATTCTCCAAAGCCAAAAATCATTCAAACTCGACGCCCTGGTCTGCCACCTCCTGTTTCTAACTGAGCCTCTCGCAGAAGCAGTGCTTCTCTCCTCCAGCACAGCTCTTGGGTTTTGTTTGCTTTTTGTTGAAAGGCAGCCATTGCCTTTTGAGAACCGGGACATTAAACTCATTGAAATCCCTTCACAGTAATCAAGCCTATGTAATAAAGGGCTAGGAAAAAGATCTTTGTATATATAACCATATCACACACCAAGTAATAGATATGCCTGGAAAGGACAAAACAATGCTGAAGAAACAAAGGAGAGTTTCAGTCTGAGTATTTTTTCACAGCTGTAATTTGCATGCTGAAACACCACTACCAGAGAGATCATTGGGGTGGGCAATTAGGCCAATATCAAGTTTGATGTTCAGACTCTCAGAATACTTGCTACTGCCTTCCATCAAACAGCCTGCTCCTCTGTCCTCCTCAGTTCCTGAGCAGACCCCAGTCTTTAATTTGATTTTTTTTTTTTTAAGATTGGGTATGTGTGTTGTTTTTAACTCTACTAGCAGCTTGGTGGCCTTTTCACTCCCCTGGAATTTCCTGGAAGAAATACTGCCTTTGCCACGTTTTTAAAACAGCAGAAAAACACCCTTTTCCACCAAAAGCTGTAGAGGACACTGGTCCTTCATGGCAGCAGGGATGTGAGACAGAGATCTATGGGCTGAGGGGAGAGGCAGCAGTTTGCTGGAGGGTCTAGTGTCTTTCAGTCCTTCTTTCTGAGGAGGAGGGAGCCAGAATATCAATAGAGGTTGTCATCTTATCTTCCATAAAGGCATGAGTGGTGCTTCTTTCTGAGTTCAAGGAAGAAAGAGAAGCTATATATGTGCTCATTTAAGATGGGATTCCTTACTCTACCATAGCTGTAAGTTCTAGTAATGATACAGACTGAATGCTTTCCTAGTGGTGTGTCGAATAGCCCTGAAACTGTTAGTAATTACTCAATTATTTGTACATCTCTACTATTCACACCTTTTCCTTCCTCACTTCCTATGCTTTAAGCCCTTTTTGAGCTGTGTGCAGTTTGGGTCTGTGGAGGTGAGGAGAGCTTAGTTGGTGGGGTTTTTGTTGTTGTTTTTCTCTTTTTTTGAGTTTTTTTTTTTTCTTTTAGGCCAAAGAAAACAGGACCATAATTACGCACTTGAAATTAGATTGCATGCAACTGATTCCCCCTTTTCACTCTGTCCTGCATGTTTCTTTCACTTGCAATGTACACTGGGTTACAAAAACCGTTCTGTGTTTTCATCATGGCTGACAACAGACAGATACTGGAGACCTTCCATGACGATTTCTGGTTTTTATGCATACTTGTCACTTTGAGAACATATTTTCTAGACATTTGAGCTCAGATTTTGCATATATTTAAGCATGCGCTTAATTTATGCACACGAGTAGTTCCACTGAAATGAATACTGCAGAAAACTGAGCATATGTGTAAGAGACAGTGGGATTTTTAAGCTAATTAGTTGCAGCTGTACTCCCCAAAGTGACTGTAAAATAAATGGCACCATGAGATTCCACGGTTTAAATTCCTTGATGAGTTAAAATAAGTAAATACATCTCGGAAGCTCATTCTAAGATGGAAAAAGTCAGCTTAGGTTCTGTAATCAAGATTTTTGTCATAAAACCTAATCATCTGGCTTCTGGAGGGAGAGTTTCATTCCATCCTTAATTAGCAGTGAGATTGCGAGCTTCAGCAGAGTTAGGTCCCCCTTTCTTTCCAGGAAGAAAAATGTGTTGCTCCATCAGGGAGGATGGGAGATGCCATTCTCAACACATGTGGTGAGGACCTTCTGAGAATAAGGACTTGACATTCCCATGTATTTCATGCTCTGCCCACCACAGCCCCCTTATATTCCTGCAGAGATGTAATGCTTTACTTAGCATAGATCTGTAAAGTGATACTTGTTACTGCATTATGGATGTCGTTGTGCGTGGGTTATGCTAATAAAGGCACGTCAAATACAGCAGAGACTGAACAACAAAAGGGGCTTTTTAGTATCCCCATAATATCTGTGTAAAGTTGTCTTAAAGTAACTCCTTAGAGGTTTCACTTCAGTTATTTTTTTCAGTGATGCATTTAGAATTTATTGACATAAGCATATTGCCACTCACTACCCCGCGACTATAACCTAATGTTCCTGTTGAAAACCCCATCCCAGGCTGCCTACAGCATTTCAGGAGTAACAGCACTGTCTTTCTTGAGAACATACAGAACACAGAGGTCCATGGGGTTCACACCAGTATGAACAGGGACAGTAAGATTTAAACACCTAAGATTATTTTGTTGATATATGCTGTATGGAAGAAATTGCTGGCCCCATCCTCAGATGATGTAAGTGATAGGAGATCATCTCTGGTCACAGTTGATGCTCTAGGGTTTTCTAACATGCAGAAGTGTTGGGAGGCCCAGTCTAGTCCTTTTGTCCAGATTCTCAAACTTTGGGGAGACACGGTTCTGAATTACAGACTTTGGCGTCAAATGATGTAAAACTTCACTGCAAATTAAAGGATCGGATCTCAAATGTTCTTTCCTCAAAGTGCATTTTCAGACAGTTACAACCAGGCCCCATTCAAGGACTACTCTTTGTCTTGATAAAATGAGTATCAAGTACTACACAGGAGGGCCTGGAATGGGGCTCATTGGTTAAAGCACAGAAATACAGCTACAGACCTAAAAAATGAAAGAAACCTGTCATAACTGAGGTCAAAGCTTGTCTGTCACCTTTATATGATAGAATGATTGTCATCATAGAAAAACATTTCAGGTATTATGAAATAATGTCCCTGTCATAAAAGTAACAGCATTTGTGACTTTTGAGAGAAACTAGTATTTTGCTAAAGGCTGGTCTTTGCTGGGCACAGTGGAAAGGCTTCTTTCCAAAAACACCAACTATCCAGGAGAGTAATGGTCCCATTCAATTCAGTCATTCCCTGACGGAGTGCAGACTTACTTCAGGAGGAGCTCTCTTTGGTGGAGCATCTGTGAGTGCAGGCCCTTTGACTGGTGCTGTTCACAGGGTGCCCACAGTGCAAAAGCAGATCAATAATCTAGTTGTGTCATATTACTAGAAACAAGAATGAAGTCTCCATGTTAGGTTATGGTTTCTGATGCACAGAAACAAAGACTATGTCCTTTTGATTTCCTTTGCTAAGTAGGAGCCTGTGGGAGCAGCTGGCAGAGATGCCCGGGGGCACTCTGTGGAGTGCAAGTTGCTTCTGCTTGGAAATTCAAGGAAGAAATCACAGGAGTGCAGTTGCTGTTTCTGTTGCCTGCTGCCTCCTTGTCCTTTCTGACCTCTTCAGATAGAAAATCAAAATTGTAATGACTTCCTAAGTAAAGTTACAAAGGATAAAAACGTTTACAATGCAGGGAGAAAGGATATTTTGGAACCTGTTACTGTAAAGTGCTTTAGGTTATAAAAGTGTGCCCCATGGATAAATTATTTATTTGATCCTAAATTGGGTGGGAGGAGTGGGTTAGTTTTATTTTGGTCTTTCCTCTCCACCCCTTCCCATTCAGCAAAAATGCTTTCTATAAGACTGTTCTTTGTGCAGAGCAGTGGACTGAACGGTCTGTGAGGTGTGATTACAGGGGTACAGGGGTCCGAGCACTCGCTGCGACATCGTGATAAACATTTCCATGTTGTACATACTTTTGAAATACTCTATTTAGTCATATTTTATAGTAGTATTGAAAAGCTACTGGCTACTGGGTCACTTTTACACTTGTATAATTCAGAGCTTAGTTTAAAAAAAAAAAGACAAAATAAATACGGCATTCAGGGGTAAGTTACAAGGGAGAAAGTGTTGTAAAAGCTCTTTCCCCTATATCTGTTTGAAGCATCGAGTATATTTGCTTGGGCTTGAAGGGAGGAAAGCTCACACTGGTAGAGGTAGAACAGCAGCCACGCTTCCGACAGAAGGGCAAAGGCCCTGACTGCCTCCACTGCAGAGAAGTGCTCAGAAAGCACTAAAAAAATAGCCTTAATTTGTTCAGTAGTTACACAGAGATTCTGGGGCCACAGTAAGTGTCAAACAGGGATCCTTTTCAAGTAGGGTTGTGTATCCATGCAGTAGCTACAAAGCCCAAAATGAGGGAGGACACCTGTTAGTGAGGTTCTTGCTGGAGTGCGGCTGTGAAGTGTGAGCAGCCTCTGAGTTCATGAAAGATGAAGATACTTAGAACCTTAAGAGACTTCAGGGTTTAAATCCATGTAATGGAGAGCTGTGTTATGATGGTTCCATTCCCTGTCCTGGAATGAGGGGCTTCCTCACTTACCTCCGTAAGAGTATCCAGCAAGAAGGATTAAACTTCTCTAATATTCTACAGCAGAAAAATCAGCCTTGTTTTAACAAATTATTGTAACTGATCATTTATCTAGTATGAGAAAGTTGTGTCTGCAGTAGTGTCACACCAGCTGCGTTCTCTTCACTCTTTGGTTAATGAAGGTAAATGTTTTGAAGCCGAGTTCCTGTTGAGAAACTTCTGAAAGAAATGCCATCTGTAAAGACTGACAGATCTTTCTGTGTCAGTTTGGTGAGTTGTCCTACTGTGGGTAGCTGCAGAAATATTTCCTGTATGTTGTTGTAGATTTAAAAACATGTACTCATGTTTCCATTCAAGTGTCTGCATTTCTGACACAGATGTGACATATCTGTATATATTATAGATCAATACTATTTTTAACCACATATTTTGTACAAATATTCACATTAGCTCTGTACTTCGGTGAAAATCTATTATGGTATTAAACATTTTGGTGGAATTAGCAAACTCCTTGTCCATGTTTTCATTTTCTAACAGTTTTGAGCAGCCGAGCCCCCTCTTGCATCCGAGACAATTGCTTTCAGCTATTTACTTCAGCGCCTTAAATCCATATGCACCTCTACCCTCTAGTGACAAGCTCCAGCCACTGCAGGACCATGCAGGTCACTGCTTGCTTCCCCAGACCTCTGGATCTGAGTGAAGAGAAGCCAAAATTCAGCTTGAACCAACGGTAAATGTGAGTACTATTTTTCCTAGCTAGTAACTATTAGCTTGAGACAGCACATGGCATTGAAGGTCACCCAGCTAGAGATTTCAATACACACAGGGACAATTTTTGTAAGGGCTTTTTTTTTTTTCCTTTATACTCCTTTTTTTAAAAGCTTCTGGTGTGCGTCACAGTTGGGAGTCTGATGAACTTTGTGCTACAGGTGTGGTCTAGTTCAGTTTCCTGTGAACAAAAGCCACATCCACTCAGCTTCTATGAATCACAGCAATACGTATTTCCAGTTCTTGCTCTAGTCTCAGTCACATAACAGCAGTGAAGGTGGGGAAAAAAGATATTAAGAAAACAGTTAAAAGAGCCTTGTCCCCTACTACAATTCTTAGAGCTGGGGTAAGGAGGAGGATGAGGATGGTATCACCTTTGCTTAAAACCTTTGGATGTGACGACCAGGCTTTGCCACTGCCTGAAGCTTGAGTGAGTCCCTTACTGCGTGAGCCTGGGTGGCTCAGTGACCTTGAGCTCATGAAGCCATGCTGTAACTTCACACCAAATAGAGGGGAGGGAGGCAGAACCTTACCTGGATTACAGCCTGTACACAAGTTTTATTAAACCTTTTTCTATCTACTTAACAATATTATTATATGCAGGAGAGGTGAAGCCTCCAGTAGGTTGGCATCAACAAAGAAAGTAGGTTCATCCTGCATGGATTAGGAAAAAAAACAACCGAACTCAAACCCAAAGCCCACAAGTTTTGTTTTCTTTGTGTTGTAATGCTTGTTTGCATCAGAAGGATGCATAAATTAGACAGTGCTAGCTATAAAGCAATTATTCAATACATAGCAAGTTCCTATGCCCCAGTAAAAGTGTAATGGTTTCCTGCACTGCGACAAAATAGGATGAGGTTTATGTATACACACATGGTTCATGGTCATTGCACCTCTATGCAGCACAGGTCCTCAATTAGTAAAGGTGGAAAACTGAGCTTGGACTTTTGTCTTTTAGTTTCTAGGGAGATAGAGATAAACTGATTTTCCTCTTCATTCCAGGGCACGGCTGTGGATCTTGAAAGTCACAACATGGGGAAAAGTGTCTGTCTGGAAAGAAATTTGGAAAATGTAGAGCCTTGCAGAATCACCAAATGTCAGGTTCAAAGGGCCCTCCCAAAATGGTCCAGTTCAACCTCCTGCTAAAGCAGGTTTGCCTTGATCAGGGGGCACAGGAACATGTCCAGGCAGGTTTGGAAACCTCCTGAGAAGGAGCCTCCACACCCTCCCTGGGCAGCCTCATGCCCACCAAGTCCCCTTCCTAAACTGAATATAACAAAACTAAATATAAAAACAGGTTTTTGAGTTGAGATAAGGACAGGGAGATCACCCAGCAATTAGCATCACGGGCAAAACAGACTCAATTTGGAGAGGANCCTGGCCCAGGCAAAATCAGAACAATATTTAAGACTGAGCAGGAAAACTCTGAAGCTAAGTGTGTGGGACTGATATTTTTTTCCTACTAGGGGAGGGGGAACTTGACTTACCGTTTTGAAAAATTAAAATTACTGAGGTAGGATCATTCACGTGTTTTAGTGGCCACATACTTGAAGTCTTCGTTGCACGATCTAGCAAACCGACAAGCACTTCCTGAGAGCATAAAAAAAGAACTTACAACTGAACTCATGGAGTGGAAGATGAATAACAGTGTTTTGTGATGTATTGCTTATTTACTAGAGAAGGATTTGGTTGAAAGTACAAAAATGCTTTCTGAAAGTCCTCAACTTCTGTCGGTGTCTGCACTTACAGAAACCTTGTTCTGTTGTGTTACTGTACACCAAGGATTTTTGTGTGCCATTGGGTAAGATGTATGCTAGGTTATTTGGAGGAACCCCCCCCCCACTTTTAAGTTCCTTGCTGTGAGATTTTGAGATTCATTATAGGTAGAACAGAGATGGTGAACTGTTACTTTTGTTTAGCTAGGAGGAAAAATAAAGTGTCACATGGTCACTTTAAAATTTGCTGCTGGTTCTGAAGCTGAAGAGCAGTACGTGCAACCCTTAACAAGTTTTTCAGTTGCTGATTGCTGATGAGGGCAGCTTTCTATGTCTGCATGTTTATTGTTCAGAGTTTTCAATGCTGCTGTGAGGAAGCAGCACTGGCAACCCACTAGTGGATTAGTAAACTGGTTCCTAGTTGCTGAGTAGTTAGTGCACAAAACTGCACAAAGTGTCAAAGCAGCCAGAGCTTAAGTTCTGTCTGCTAATAGGAGTCTAACAGTCTATCTCTACATGGATACTTTTTCTTTTCTAAAAGATCTAGTCCAGTTGCAAATATGGGAGTTTTACCTTCAGGAAAACCAAGGAAAATTGGCTGTAGCATAGTATGCCACTGACAAGTTGTCACTGCTATCTCAGCTTACCTTTTTTTGTTCCTTTTTGTTCCCCTCAGTAGTGCTCTCCATTATTTTTTTTTAAATCATCTTCTCTTTGTAATTCTGAGACCTGGTATTGGCTAGGAGACAGTGGTACCATTGATCAAAATTATTGTTTTAAGCTTCTGCAAGAATCGATGACTGTTCCTTGTCTGCATTGTGCTAGTTCTAGAAAAAGGTTCAATGCTTGTTTTGCAACTTCAGAATGTTGACTTTTAATTTCTAGCTAGTAATCATGGATGTGACAACATCTTACCAGAAATGCATCCTTTTTTTTTGTGGCAGTTGGGCCTGCTATCAGAAAGAATGCCATCAAAGAGGTCGTGCATGCTACAGACTTGCACTCCTTATTGTGCCATCTACTTGGCAACTTGGCACTAACCCACTGCTAAACAATGGCTCATTCAATGCTGTGAAAGTTTTACTTGCCAAAGAAGTTTGTGTAGTCTTTGAAGCAGATGCTTATGCTCCTTTTGTAGTCAGAGCCTTTCTGGCAGCTTCCTTGTTATGGTTTTTATTGCAGTGTTTGCTAAGCGTTTTATCCTCACTCAAGCAAAATACCATGTGAATGCAAGATACTGAAGCTGCCCAAATGCTGTTGCAAGATTACTAGCACTTGGTACTATTTCCTGTCCAATGTTTAAAATAAACTTATACAGAATCCCCAAAAATTACTACAGGTGGATCAGCATAAATATGTGGAGCAGAAGGAAACTTATGCAGAGCCATTGGTACACTGGGATACATGTGTACTAGATATGCAAAGAGCATGTTTTATGTTTCACCCTACAACTACTTCATTGTCCAGAGGTTGAAAATGTGCAAGACAAACCTGGAAAGGTGTATATAGATAAATAGTGACAATAGACCTTGAACACCTCATCCTGAGCTACTTTCAGGGAAATAACATCAACTGAGGGACACAGACTACTACACGGTGATTTGATTCCTCTCTCCCCTCCTTTTTTATCTTAGAGTTTTTTTTTAAAGCCTCTTAGCTTCTGACAAGTCATTGAATGTGACTGGACTTCTTTGGAGTTTTTTCTTCCCTGCCCAAGGAAGCTTTTGCATCGAGCACCATTACAGATAGCTTGGTGGAATAAATCCTGCAGAAACCAGCATTATTATTAATTTAGGTCATGCAGTGCTATGTCTAAGTTTAGAGTTATATGTATTTCTTTCACACTTGTGTTAATTATAGCTCCAAAATATAAGTCTAGGTGGTATTGCCTTCAGTAATTGGCATTAACTAACTTCTTTTTTTAGTTTGGATTTCAGGTAAATATAGATCTTCACAATTTTAGGTAAATTTAGGTAAATTAGGTAAATCTAGGTAATTTTTCTATTTTTTTTCCTGTACACTGGACAAAATTTTCTAGGAGTTCCATGCAGCTGTTAAAGGCATGTACAAGCACAAGACCTGTCTATCCAAATGGAGCCTTTTCTATTTCTGTGATAAGAGGGTTCTTTCAGAACAACAAAACTATATATTACTCCAATTCTTTTGTGTGGGACAATAAATCTTGCTATTGCAGTTGTTTTTTTTTATGAGATCACTTGAATGGTAGGTGAGAAGCTGCTGACTAAGGTTTGTTTGAAGTACACAGTATGAAGTCAGAAAAGTGGTCTAGTTGTCAGTCTTGTTTAAAAGCTAAATTTATTTTTCCCTCCCTGTTTGAGTTAGTATTTATCTGTACTTTGCTTCTGAGTACAATGCCTGAAGGAGAAATCAACACAAACAGCACCTCTGGTGATACATTTATACACAAAACATTTGCACATTCTGTATTCTAATACATTTGTGTTGTTATTCTCTGTAGTGATTAGTTAGCAGTCCACCCGGCATGTAAAAGAATACTCTGCTCAGCTCCCTTCCTCCATCCTCTTCTTTTGGGTCTGGAGTGCAAACTGGGCAGATGGGCTCTGAGTCAGTGGTTGTGATCTCCCCCGACACCTTTGCCTTTCCCCCAGTTACTGCAGATGTTTGATGACTTCTTGCTACTTTGGCATCATCCAACTCTTTGGGTGTCTGAGACAGGAGATTCTCTCCTTATCAGTCCGTGGTCCCTCCCAGAGGATACAGAGTAGTCAGGTTCACACAAGGAAGCTGTTGATTTATGGTCATCCCAGCCTAAGCAGTGTTACTGTAGGCTCAGCATTAACCCCTTCTTCTCACCACCAGAGCCTGTTTGCCAAGATACATGGCTCCTTGTAAAGTACATCAGTCTCACAACTCCCTCCAGGGGACCCAGAATTGTTCACAGATCTGTCTGCTGCCTTTGTCCATTTTGTTTAACTGGTGTCACTGGAGTTCTACACAGTCTACTGCTGCAATTGGGAGGGCTGCTGGCAGACCTAGCAAGCAGCTGCAAAGTACAAAATTCATTTTGCTGATCTTAATTCTAGACATAATGAATGCCATTTAGGCACATTCAGAAGTGAGCTTACTTCTCCTTACCTTGGTGAAGACTCTACAGGGCCATGTTAGGGAGCAGGTGGTGCTCACTGGGTCAGATGTGATCTGTTGGATCACTCCTTGAGGGCAGAGAAGCTTGCTTAGCATTCAACTGTCTTGCAAACAGGTGTGGAAGGTTTGCAGAGACTGCAACTAAGTGCAGGGAATACTTGAGAGGGAAGGCAACGAAATACTTCAAGTTTAGGTATCGATCTCCTGAAAGCCTAGCTGCATTAGCACTTTAGGGAGGCAGCAAATTAGCAGAGCTGTTAGAGCAGAGCCCTTCAGTTTAAGGGATATGTATGAAGTCTTCTGTAACTTAATCTGCCTCATCACTGTGATTCTGCTGTCACTATTCTTGTGTACTGCCTTGTTTTCCTGCATTGCCATTTCCTTAAGAAAACACTGAAGGAAAATGTCTGGGTTAGGTGTGCTCGATACTGTGAAGCTGATGCTTTGTGGACCTGACCATTAGGTATGTCTCAAGTTTAATTTGCTGTTGCCAGCTGAAACTGAAATCTGCAGGGGCTTGTCAAGCTACAGATGAAAGCAGTAATTGTGTTCTCAGTACTTTCTAGAGAGGCTGGGAAATCCCAGTAGAAAACCTATAGCTCTAAATTGTTACCAATCCCTTCCCTGAGTACCTGTCAAAAAATAGGTGGCAGATAGCAAATTGCTGCATGGAGTCCACCTTCACCTTTTCTTGCTTATTTGCAATTTAGAAAGTGGATTGGAGCACAAACTTTCTGTGTTTTAAAAGACTTACAGGCTTGGTTAAGGGAATAGCAGTGAAACTGGAGATGTTGTAATCTGCACCTGGGGCAACTTCTGTTACACACCTTCTCACTTTGGAACATGCTGCTTTCATAGAAATGCTTCTTATTGCAGTAACTTCATAGCAATGCTTACGGCAGATGTAGAAATAAGTGGATTGCCATCTCAGAGGTGCCCATTAAACTGCCATTTTTTAAATTGTGACAGCCATCGGCCAAAGTGACATTTGATTTTAAGGAAGGGGTTCAGTTGGTCAGTCTTGTTCAGTCACTGGGACTTAGGCTCACATGCCCAAACATGCACCAAGGGAAAAGCAGTAGGTTTCCCCTAACAGAGGGTTTAGGAACAATGATATTCCAAACAGATTGGAAACACAAACATGAGAATTCTTCTCAATGTCATTGTTCTGTATTGCACTATAAGGCACTTCTTTGAGGAGAGTAAAGTGAAACTTTATAGAAAACTGAAGGCAATCTTTCAGCATTTGGCATTTCAGTTTAGGTTTAAACAGGTTTTCTGTGTTGCATAGGTGAATTTGCAAGTACCTCTTGGGTAGTTACCCTCTTAGGATATTTACTAGCCAGCGTTCAATACTCTTTTAAGTTGTGGGTGTATGCTTAATGAAATCGAAACAAGGAGTGGAGTATCTCCCTTATGATGAAAGGCTGAAGGAGCTGGGGCTCTTCAGCTTGGAGAAGAGACTGAGGGGTGACCTCATTAATGTTTACAAATATGTAAAGGGTGGGTGTCAGGAGGATGGAGTGATGTCCGATGATAAGACAAGGGACAATGGGAACATGAGAGGTTCCAAAGAAATACAAGGAAGAATTTCTTCACTATGAGGGTGATAGAGCACCGGCACAGGCTGCCCAGATGGATTGTGGAGTCTCCTTCTCTGGAAACATTCAAAACCTGCCTGGATGAGTTCCTGTGTGGTTGTGCTCTGGCAGGGAATTGGACCAGATGATTTTTTGAGGTCCCTTCGAACCCTTAAGATTCTGCGATATGATGCCACTGGAGAAAAATGCCAACTTCTCTGACATGAGATTTTTTTTCAGACTCCTGTTTTTCGTTGGGGAGGACGTGGGATTTGGTTTCTATGTGTATGATACTTTTTATGATGTACAAACAAGTTTCTTGGAAAGTGGATTGGAGTGTGCTGTGTACTGCTTGGGGAAGCTTGCATGGTTTTGTCTTTCATTATTGACCCATGAAGCATCCTTTGAAATGTCAAAACATATTTTTTTTTTCCTTCTGCTTGGAAATGTTGAAGTTGAAATAGATCTTTGCTATAGTGCAATCAAGCATTGGGTGCTTGCTCCATTTAAAAGTGCTTCTGAAAAAAATCCCATGGACTGGGAGGCGACGGCTGGGGGAAGAAAAACTTTAAGTCATATGCATCCCAAACATATCTTGTACTCTGCACAGTGAATGCCTTTATTAAAAATAACTGAAAGTTAGGATAGAATGTAAGAATTTCAGGTCAAAGTTCTTTCATATAAGACCTCATTCCCCACTTTTCTGCTGTTTATGGAAATAACGGCTATCTGCTCTCAACAACGGTAATACAGTTTATCTTCCAGACTTTACCAATAAAAAGCTGCAATAATGCTGTTTGCAATAACTGCAGTCCAAAAAACAAACAAACGGCTGCAACAATGCCTAAAATGCCTATTATCTGACAAAGGGCTGTGCAGTGGGACTTTTCAGAAGCGTGGAACAACACAATCTTGAGCTGTGTATGGGAAGAATGACAAACACGCACTTGTTGAGTCCTGCTGTTTTGTAAAATGCACATCTAAGGAGCTTACTTCTACATCTTCTTCCCTGCTTAAATAAGGGCCGTGGATGCTGTCTTCACCATATCTCTGCTGCTGTACATGCTTCTCAAGAACTGGCATGTTTGTACATCAGCACAGTTAAAGTAAGCGTTTATGCTTATAGAAGGGTTGTAAACACATGAGAATGGTACCTTTAACAGTCGTATCTGCAGCATTCCATAATATGATCTAGATTAGGATTTTGTTAAGTTACATCTCTCTCATTGTTTTGTTTTTTGGGTTGTTTTGTTTGTTTGTTTTTTTCCCCAGTATTAAAGCAAACATCTGCCCTGAGGTCTGATCCTTGCAGGTACATGGTGGTGGCGGTTTATTTTCTCTTCAACTTACGGCAGGTTCAGTTTCCCCCAGAAATAGTGGTTTGGACATATAGTTAGTTGAAAATACCTCAATTCTGGAATTGTTTCTGTGGTGCTAAAGAACAAAAAAAAAGTATAAACCCATGTTTCAGACTTCCTTTCCAGAAGCAGTCAATGTATCAGTACCCAAGTATCAGTCTTTATTGCTGGGGAGCAGTGTTACAAACTTCCCCTAATCCTTTCTGAGCCTCAGTGCTAGTTTAAGCTTTAAGAACATCCCCTCAATTAATATGCAAACAAACATTGCAGACTTGTGTGTATTTAGTAAGTCATTAAATGCTGCCACAAGCTATTGAAGAGGTACGTCCTTTATCACAGCTCAGAGGAAGTGGAAAGCCACAGACTCTCATGTTCTCCAGTTAGCTGTTCAAAAGGAAATCAGCCACTAACTTTCACAAGCAATAATTCACACAAGCCATAATTAGGCAGTGGAAACATTTCATCATGTTTAAGGCACTAACACTTGTACAAATAATCATCTTTATTGTATCAACTTTATCTCTAAGGAGAGAGAGGTGTTTTTCTAGATTCTCTTCATTTGTATAAGATCTGTATGAAATCCTGGATGTACAAGAACTACTCTGAAACTCTACTTGCCAGCAGCAAAGAATTGTGCCAAGAGGAGTAACTCGGCAATCTTCCAGGCCATACCAAATCTCTGGAATCAAAAATAATTAGCAATGCAACTGGAATACAGTTCATGCTCTTTCTTGATTGATATTTAATCTTTTTCCTTAAACGCTTCCTCCGGTAGCAGTGTTCAGTTTCAATGCCAAAGGGAGGAGGAGCAGAGGGTAATAAGGATTTCTGCTACATACCACCACTCACCTTCTGGTTTCACAGAGGAGCTCAGTTGCCTATAGCAATTCTTACTAGGAGGAGAAATGCATTTAAGACCTCTAGTTCCCCATCCAATCTGAACTATGAATATTGTCACAGAGGACTGTAACAATATAGAGGACTGCAATGGCAGCAAATGTTTCTGGTAATTACAGTCTTGGTGGTAACCTTGACAGCTAGCCTGTGATGGCAATGCATGGGAGAACTGAAAGCACATCAGTCACACACTGAGAGACTTTTGGGGGAAGAATAGAGTGGAGCATATACTCTGCTCATCAGCTTCAGCATCTACGAAAAAACCCCCACAGGTAAAGGATAGTACACAGTTTGGTCTTACCAAGTCTGCCAGATGGACAAAGGTAACTGTCAAGCTTTTCCATACATAGATGATGAAAAGCACCTCCCACACATCTGCTCCCCTCTGAGGATGCAGCCTTTATTACCAAAAATCATCAACCAACATCTTTCTCTAGTGTAGGAATTCAAGCATCTTCCCTTTTATAGCATTTCTAAGCCTGGGTTCTACCCTGTGAAACATTCACTCCATAGTTACTCATTAACCCAACCTCTTATTGTGTGTAATTAATTACTGTCAATCTTCCAGCAGGATGAGAAATTGACTTCTGGCTTCAGTCCAGTCCCCACCCTGTATCTCAACAGTCTGAAATCAGCCCTCCGTCAGTAACAGTATGGATCTTTGTCAAAGGGCCTGAGCTTCTTTTGAGTTCAGATTCATCCGATTAAAGCATTAGTCCATAAGTAGAAATCAATACTTTAAGAAGGGGGGAAAAAAAGCGCAGAACAGGTTAGTTTTTGTATTGTGTTTTTAATCAGTACAAGAGGATCCTCAGAGAGGAAGACACAGCTTAGTAAAACTTCCACATGTCATTTTAAAAACTTAAATGTAGTTTTTTTTCAGTTGGCAGNTTTGTTAAGTTACATCTCTCTCATTGTTTTGTTTTTTGGGTTGTTTTGTTTGTTTGGTTTTTTCCCCAGTATTAAAGCAAACATCTGCCCTGAGGTCTGATCCTTGCAGGTACATGGTGGTGGCGGTTTATTTTCTCTTCAACTTACGGCAGGTTGAGTTTCCCCCAGAAATAGTGGTTTGGACATATAGTTAGTTGAAAATACCTCAATTCTGGAATTGTTTCTGTGGTGCTAAAGAACAAAAAAAAAGTATAAACCCATGTTTCAGACTTCCTTTCCAGAAGCAGNCCCCAGTATTAAAGCAAACATCTGCCCTGAGGTCTGATCCTTGCAGGTACATGGTGGTGGCGGTTTATTTTCTCTTCAACTTACGGCAGGTTCAGTTTCCCCCAGAAATAGTGGTTTGGACATATAGTTAGTTGAAAATACCTCAATTCTGGAATTGTTTCTGTGGTGCTAAAGAACAAAAAAAAAGTATAAACCCATGTTTCAGACTTCCTTTCCAGAAGCAGTCAATGTATCAGTACCCAAGTATCAGTCTTTATTGCTGGGGAGCAGTGTTACAAACTTCCCCTAATCCTTTCTGAGCCTCAGTGCTAGTTTAAGCTTTAAGAACATCCCCTCAATTAATATGCAAACAAACATTGCAGACTTGTGTGTATTTAGTAAGTCATTAAATGCTGCCACAAGCTATTGAAGAGGTACGTCCTTTATCACAGCTCAGAGGAAGTGGAAAGCCACAGACTCTCATGTTCTCCAGTTAGCTGTTCAAAAGGAAATCAGCCACTAACTTTCACAAGCAATAATTCACACAAGCCATAATTAGGCAGTGGAAACATTTCATCATGTTTAAGGCACTAACACTTGTACAAATAATCATCTTTATTGTATCAACTTTATCTCTAAGGAGAGAGAGGTGTTTTTCTAGATTCTCTTCATTTGTATAAGATCTGTATGAAATCCTGGATGTACAAGAACTACTCTGAAACTCTACTTGCCAGCAGCAAAGAATTGTGCCAAGAGGAGTAACTCGGCAATCTTCCAGGCCATACCAAATCTCTGGAATCAAAAATAATTAGCAATGCAACTGGAATACAGTTCATGCTCTTTCTTGATTGATATTTAATCTTTTTCCTTAAACGCTTCCTCCGGTAGCAGTGTTCAGTTTCAATGCCAAAGGGAGGAGGAGCAGAGGGTAATAAGGATTTCTGCTACATACCACCACTCACCTTCTGGTTTCACAGAGGAGCTCAGTTGCCTATAGCAATTCTTACTAGGAGGAGAAATGCATTTAAGACCTCTAGTTCCCCATCCAATCTGAACTATGAATATTGTCACAGAGGACTGTAACAATATAGAGGACTGCAATGGCAGCAAATGTTTCTGGTAATTACAGTCTTGGTGGTAACCTTGACAGCTAGCCTGTGATGGCAATGCATGGGAGAACTGAAAGCACATCAGTCACACACTGAGAGACTTTTGGGGGAAGAATAGAGTGGAGCATATACTCTGCTCATCAGCTTCAGCATCTACGAAAAAACCCCCACAGGTAAAGGATAGTACACAGTTTGGTCTTACCAAGTCTGCCAGATGGACAAAGGTAACTGTCAAGCTTTTCCATACATAGATGATGAAAAGCACCTCCCACACATCTGCTCCCCTCTGAGGATGCAGCCTTTATTACCAAAAAATCACCAACCAACATCTTTCTCTAGTGTAGGAATTCAAGCATCTTCCCTTTTATAGCATTTCTAAGCCTGGGTTCTACCCTGTGAAACATTCACTCCATAGTTACTCATTAACCCAACCTCTTATTGTGTGTAATTAATTACTGTCAATCTTCCAGCAGGATGAGAAATTGACTTCTGGCTTCAGTCCAGTCCCCACCCTGTATCTCAACAGTCTGAAATCAGCCCTCCGTCAGTAACAGTATGGATCTTTGTCAAAGGGCCTGAGCTTCTTTTGAGTTCAGATTCATCCGATTAAAGCATTAGTCCATAAGTAGAAATCAATACTTTAAGAAGGGGGGAAAAAAAGCGCAGAACAGGTTAGTTTTTGTATTGTGTTTTTAATCAGTACAAGAGGATCCTCAGAGAGGAAGACACAGCTTAGTAAAACTTCCACATGTCATTTTAAAAACTTAAATGTAGTTTTTTTTCAGTTGGCAGTTAAACGTAACCCTTCCCTCCAAAGTCCACACTCCCGGCTGGATCACTATAAAAGACAGCCAGTGGCTAATACCAATTACACTGCATTTGAGCTTATGGACACTGTTACGTGCTACCAGGTACCTGAAGTCTCCCTTCAAATTATCAGCTCATTAAACCATCAGACTTGTAGGAAAAGGACTGTATTTCTCTTTTTGGGGTAGCATTAACAATTTATTCTCACTGAAAAGATAAAGGTACTACCATGGCTTTCTAAACCAAATTATTATTTTTTTAATGGCAAGTTACTAGACTTGACCATTAACAAGGAATCAAGACAGGATTCAGTGATGGGAACGGTTAGCACTGATCTGCACCCAGAACTTTACACCTGTACAACTTAGAGACTACAGATAACAGATTAAAAACCCCACAGTTTGTTGTTTTTTTTTTTTTTTCCATTTTAATGTTCAGGGTTTAACATAAGAGTTTGGAATCCTTGCTTGATAATTACATGTCAAACTTTCAGTTGTTACGTTTTAGCACATGGCAGCCTTCAAAAAAGAACTATCAGCTGGAATACAGGGCAGAACCACCTGTATTACAAATACAACTTCAGCAAAGTTTACACCTGAAAAAGCTTTTCACAGAGTTTAGAAGCAGCAATTTTACTACTATAGCCCATTAAACTGAGCAATCCAAAGATTCTTAGATTAAATTGATATCCTTGAGATAAGCAAGCAGTACCACTCCAACTCTCTGAGTGAAGGAATGGTGGAACTAAGTTGTCCACAGCCACATCTAGAAATGTCAGAGGCATCTGCCCATTGTTTTAACTACTGAACTGCAGCTTTATTGCTCAAACAGAAGTCATATGCACCAATTCTGTCCTCACCAGCTTCCATTTTCCTTCTTACCAGTTACTTGTCATATTGCTAACTTAGGGTGGAAACAAAAGTAGGATCCTCTCTGCGTCTTTTATCCCCAAATTTTGCAACAAATGAAAATATACTGTCTGAACAGAACTTAACTTTTACCTCTCATACAAAAAAATAAAATCTTTCCAATCCAGGCAGAGTACCAAAGAAGTCAACGTTAATTTAATTAATAGCAATAAAAAAATTCACAAATTGTGACATTCACTTAAGTCTATCCTGGCTAGGTAATACTCTGGATCTTCGTTTTGAAAGTGCTGAAAGGCTTGAAGGAAAAAACCAAGCGTCCCTATTTTGTTAACCATCTCTTCCAGCAGAAAGCCACTCATTGGCCATTTTTTTCTGAAACATATTTTTATGGGACTAGTAGTCAGGTAGCACACACAAACGAGCTAGCAAGATCTGGCTGTACAGTATGTTATACAGATACCTTAAAGTGCATCAAAGAATGCCATCCAGTGCAAGTTCATCCTCTCTTCCTGCAATCCCTCCTTGGGAAGTGAGGCTCGGCTCCCCGCGTGCTATCCAATTAAAGGATCGTCATCATCATAGTCTAACTGAAGGCGGGAAAACGGCTGTGGGGGAGCCACTCTCTTCTTTGAGAAGATTATAACGCAGGTGAAAGCAGTCAGTACTATAAAAGCCCCAATAACTATCCCAATAGCTTCTGGAATATTTATGCACCACTGGTCAGCAAGCAAGCACTTGGTGTTACTGAAAGTGCCGTTGTGGGGCCGCGGTGTCAGGCCCAGGATGTGGCACATCATGGGGTAAATATCGACATTGTTGAGCGTGCTCTGCTTGTAGCCCCGATGAAAGGCAGGCCCATGAGCAGCCAGGAAGGGATGCATGCTTGGGAGAGCGTTGTCATAGCCATGGTCACCCACTGCAGAAATAAAGAGTTAACATCAGTTTCTGTTTGCGTAGAGAGTATTCCCCTCCCTATCTCTCCCCTACTCCTAGAAGGCAGACATTTTAACCAGGGACTAAAGCAGGACATAAAAGCAGCTATGGGATCAAACACTGAAGGAACCCAGAGTTCTCTCCCTCTTCCCCAATCCCTGGAAGCCTTTTTCCATCCTAGTCTTCAACCACAGTGCCCTCAGCCATCATCTCTTTTCTTATCAATCAATGTGTCCAGTTTTCCCCTTCCCACTCCTCATGCCAGAAATGAAAATGATGTTGGCACTCCACAGTGAGCCAGGAGCTGGAATTGCAAATTCAAATCTCAGATTTTTGAAAGACATCTCTTCCTTGCAAAGCACACACTTTAATCATTAAAAGCCAATCGCCTTCCCCTTGATAGCTTTCAGTTTCAGCACCTTAAGTACTCTCAAATCTTGCTTATCAGATTAGGTACTCCAGGTGAAGGGATACCCAAATAGTCAGAACCAAACAACAGTCAACCTGTGACAGGCATATAATACAATTGTGGCTATGAGGACAGCAGCACTTGGACATTCGGTAGGTTTTTAAGAAGTACTCTGACTTTTGGTGGAACAGAAACAGCTAAAAAGCAGCCATAGTCAAATTTCCTAATAACACGCCTGAAAAGTCTATCCAAGATGCCAAAAATTTCTCATGGCACACACAGCACAGTCTTTGAGGGACTGCATTTAAGTTTTGAGCTCATTTCTTAGTAACTATTTCACGAGTCTCCCCGCGAACTGTTTCCTTGGCTGTCATTGAAGTTTCTGATGTGAAATGTCAAGATTCCTATTGATTAGGTCACACCATTTTGCTATACTTCCAATATTCCTTCTTAATGTTTTCCACCATTATGTTTGTTACCAAGAAGATGCTACTGCACCACATCTTCATTTAATGCAGTTCTATGTTTCTTGATTACAGGTTGTTTTATTTTTCTTCTACTACTTGCTTGTTTTGAACAGAGATGTTCCAAGTCCTCTCTCTAATAAAGTTTATAACCTTTCACCTCTGAAGGAGGAGGGCTGGCGTGTGCTAACACTGTTAGGAGTACTAAAGGTATTAGTACAATTGCCACTTTAGTACAATTGTCCATGAAAACAAGTACAATTACTACTGAAATAACCTTTTAAGCTAAAACATGCCCAATCATTTTCTGTGAAGCCTTGGCTAAAAAAATTGTTTTGAAAAGTTATTCACTTCAACTGATAAAATGCTGTTACTTGTAAATATACACTTATTAACTATTTCTAGGTACATGAAATTGAGTCTAACCATAAACAGGAAAGAGATCGCTATTAGAGGATGTGTGGCTAAGCATTCTCAATTTGAACACAATTATAGCCAAGTGGTGAGGAAATTAAAATATGAGCATATCTGACATCAAAAGCAGTACTTTTGTACAAATCATGAGAAAATTTGACCTAAGTTTGCAAAGGGTAGACAGTGAGAACAGCCAAACCGGGTGAAACCAGGAGTTTACACCACCCAGCATCCTGTTGCTGATATCCTATCAATGAGTTAGGACACTGGGGTCAGCCTTGATGCATTACCCAGCCACGAGCCACTGGCTGGTCAGGAACTTCCTGGAAGATGGTGCCTTTCTATTCAATATCTATGAATGGATTTTTCTTCCAAGAATTTGTCTAATCACTTTCTGAATACACACATAAACGTATTTATATAAACACACACAAACAGCCTTTGCCTGCAGACTGGAGTTATGGGTTGAATTCTCTCATGACACCTGTCAGGAATTCCTTCTATGAGACAGATGTCAGGTGTCTGTTGCATTTCTTTCAGTGAGTCTTTCATACCTCTTTTGTCTGCCAGAAATAACCCCTGCACGTTAAATACATGGAAATAAATACACATACATACATGCATATACATAGATGTATGGAACTTGACATTCATTGCATCTAGCAAGAAGTATAGCAATGCACTGTGTGAAGTAACACCTAGTTTGGTTTTTGTCTTTCAAGTATGCTCTTTGATGCTCCTGGCAGGAAGAACTCTGGCTTCTTTGACCATTATTGTTGTGTTCCTATTATTTTTACTATTTTCTGCCATTAATTTTTGTCTTCTAGTATATGTACTGTAACATTTCCTGTTGTGTCTTGCAGTCTCCAATGTTTTATATGCAAAAAATAGTTAAACCACACTCTGGCTGGTGGAAGCTTGAAACAGACTGCTAACTTGTTTAAGACAACTCTTCAAGTGAAGCTCAGGCTACAAAGTGTTTTAGCCAAGGGAATATCCTCCATCTCTTCCTCTTCTGTTAAAACACTCCAGGCAAAGGCTGAGAATACTCTAGAAAATGCTGAGGTGTTCCTAAAGATGCACAGTGCCAGGACTCACTAAACTAGGACCATCCTACACGTGGCTGGAATAAAAACATGACAGTTTACCAACATAAGGTACCAAAAACACAAATAAGGAAAACAACACTTACATTTTGAAAGTGACTCATTCTGTACAATCGTCCAGCCTTCATCTGCAACCAGAATTATGGGTTGAATTCTCTTATTGTGACGATAATGAAATCTGTCTGGAATTTCTTCTTTGAGATATACTTTCATGTGGCTGTGGCATTTTTTCAGTAAGTTATACACGTCTCTCCTGTCTGCCAAGAAAAAAACTCCATGTGAAACAGCTCAAAATTCTGTGTCTTGTTCACTGCAATTATCTGCCATTAAAATCTAAGATCCTTGTTTTTTTTTTTTTTTAAAAGATAATTACTTTTTAAAGGGCACACAGAAGAGGATCTTTTTTTCATGTCCCTTATGAAAGACCACAAGTGTCATGGTGGATTTCAAAATTCCTTTTCATTTTAAAAATCACACACCTCATAGTTGTGGCTTTAGATCCCCAGTTCAACTTACCCTTTGGGTTTGCTGGGGAGGAAGGCAAAATTTAAGCAACCAAAGTTACACCAAAGTAACCAGTATTTCATCCACAGCAGAAAGTACTGAGTTTTGTTACTGTGTAACTCATTTTGTTCATTAGAATTGCTTCAGTCTGCACACATGGCAGCTGAGGCCAGCAGTGTCATGACTTAGGACATGCTTGTTAATAACTAATCCAAGACAGAAAAAAGTGAATTCCCAGTGTGAAAACTGAAGTTTCACTCACACAGAAACAGAAGTGGTAAAGTGATCAAAATAGGTTTTAGGCTTTTACTTAGAGTTTTAGACAATGACATTTTTTATTCTGAAAAAAACATGAGGGTTTATTTCCTGCTCACTGTGATTTACAAACATTTAGACTAAGCATCAAGACAGTAGACATACCAACTGCCTACCTGCTTTCTCAACGAGCTGTACCAGGACCATCTTTACTACCCATAGCAACTTGACAAGAAACTCTGCTTGGCCCATCAATTACCAAAACAACATAATTTCTAAATAAACAAATATTGCTTAACTTATTGATTCAATAGTGCCCAAGTTCTGCAATATAAAGTACAGTGGTTTTTCAAAAGATGTTAACAGTCTATCATAGTGTGTACTACTTTTAGTCTTAAGATAAACAAGATTTAATTCTCAGTTTATGACTTTAAAAAACCCCAAAACATACTTTGTCTTGGCAGCACTGCAGCAACTGGACTCTTATCTATCAGAGTGTAGTTATCCCGACCGATGCAGTCATCCAGGATAATCAGCTTCTTTGGAGAACAGGAGGCCATTCCATGATCACTTGTTATTATGATATTCAGAGTGTCCCAGAAACCTAATGCCTTCAATTTATTAGTGAGGAAACCAATGTGATTATCCACTTCTTCTAATACTTTGCGCATGTTCTCAGTGTCATCTGGTCCATACTTGTGCCCGCTTGCATCCGGTTCTTCCCAGTATAATATAGCAAAATTGACGACTGGATTAGAGCTGTTCAGCCACCCAACAATTTTCTCCACTCTCTCCTCAAACCTTACTGAGAAGTTATACTTCATAAAGAATTGAGGGGTCATGTTGTTAATTTTTACATCGGTACCAGGCCACATTGCAGCAGCACTTGTTCCATTTCCCTGCTGTTGATTTGTTACCCAAATTGGAACCGCTTCATTCCACCAAAAGGGATCTGAATCATTGAACTGTGAAAACTTTTTCTTGGCGTCTGCATCATACATGTCATTAGCAACAATGCCGTGGCTTTCTTCATATAAACCTGTCACGATGGTATAATGGTTTGGGAAAGTCTTGGTGATAAAAGCATTCGTAACTTCTTTGACAAGCACACCATCCTCAATGAACTTCTGAAGGTGAGGA
This sequence comes from Urocolius indicus, assembly GCA_013401255.1. Taxonomy (NCBI): domain Eukaryota; kingdom Metazoa; phylum Chordata; class Aves; order Coliiformes; family Coliidae; genus Urocolius; species Urocolius indicus. The sequence goes on from WBNH01001083.1 coordinate 65,578, forward strand.
AGCTCGTAGGTTTCCAAGTAATCAGCCCTGAAGCCATCAAAGGACACGAGGAGTAACCTGGGCACTGAATCACCTGAAGAGTGAGCACAACAGGCAACTATTCCAGAAAAAAAGAACGTTAACATCGAGTTCATTGTCGATACTTCAAAGTATTTCCAGCAGGTAATCAGGTACACCTGAAAAATTTAAAAAGACACAGCATGTAACACAAAATAATTGTACTGGAACCAGTTTAGCAGGCTGCACATTATGCACACTTTCCTTACAGGGGTTAACTGCAAAAGAACCCATCTAAACAACCACTGAAGTCAACAATGTATTTCCCTGCCGACTTCAGAATTTTCCTTCATCCTATCAAAGTTTTTGATACATTAAAAAAAAAAAACAGGAATGAGATTTATTTTTAATGGACTGAATGAAAGGAAGAATTGTTTTCTCTCTTTTAAACAATTACGCTGTCATTCTGTGTCTTACTACAATTTTGCATCTCAAGACAGATAATTTGTATTTTTTCTCATATTTAAGCTCGGGCATCTGAACAATTCCTGCTCCACATTTAAGAGCCCTGTGCAGCTCTAAATCCTGCTTACACATCACTGTTCAGATCAGAAGTTTGTTTTTTACTGTAGTTACAACTTTTCTTTTTCATCCCACCTTTACTTTTCCCACAGTTTCCACTCTCTAAAGTTGCTGGAAGAATTTGGAGTCTTTTGACATTCCCTTTTATTCACTGCTTACTTTACAGGTCTAACTCTTACATCTGTTTTCTTTCTAGGCTGTTGTACATGTACTGTAACAGTATTTAAACCCATTTCTAAAAATAAATAAACAAACAGGTAAATCAGTCATTAGTAACCTTAGCTATGAAACAAGTATTTCTCACCAAGGAATTCATGACTATTATGAATGCAAGGTATGATTTGTAAGCTATTTTTTTTTTAACCCCATAAGCTTATTATGTATGACTTTGCTCGGGAATTATTCTATAAGCCTTTAAAAAAAGAGGAAGTGAAGCCCCAGGTTTCACAAAAACTTTTGCAATATTGTCAGGCAGTGCAATTACTTTTCAAGAGCAGACCAAATTATTCTTTCTCTCTCTTGCATAAACGAGGGTGATTCTAGGAGAAGCAGCGAGTACCTTCCTAACTGCAGTAATATCTTCCGGCTTATCTCAACTGTTCTTTCCCCCCAGACTCTTTTAAGCTGTGAGTGTATTACTTTAAAAGTCCGAGGAGCTCTAGCGCTTAGCAGTAAGGCGAATTCGAAACACAGGAAATCATCCCACTCACAACCAACAGTTAAAGCGTCTTTGAAGATACAAATGTTAAAAGGACGGGCTGCCAAAACCAGCACGAAAGTACCTCCTAATGCTTGTAACACACGGCCCCTTCAGATAGCAGGGGGAAAAGAAAACAAGAAATAAGATGAGCAACGGATCAGAGAGTCACCCGTTTCACGTTGTCGGGTGCTTTGAAAAGCAGAACCGGAGTTTTCCATGAGCGGTAAAGACAGAACGCGCTCCAAAGATCCTCCAGCTTCGTGCTGTCACGCACCGGACCTCAGCCAACTACAAAAGCCACCAGCACGAGAGCTCTCCGCTCCTGCCCCCTCCACCTCCCAGACGCGTTTTCAAGCCTCTATTCGCTGCTTTCGCTAAGGAATCATTTATCGGGCTCTTGAGCGGCTTGCAGCCAAGGTGCCGCGTTGCCAATTACAAACTGCTCGGTTGGTAGCGGGCCGGCTGCCCTGCACACGGACCGCCCGCGCCCGGGGGGCTGCGGGGCTGCGGGGCAGGGTAAGCGGGGCTGCGGGGCTGCGTAAGCGGGGCTGCGGGGCTGCGCAGAGACAGCACCCCGCAGGACACCTCCCTCCCTCCTTCCCTCCCCTCTCTCGCCGCCCTTCGCCCTCGCCCCCTCCCCGCCACAGTCCCGCCACGACCCCACCGTAAGGGCCCGCTCCGGCGGGTGAACGCGCGGGCGGCGCTGGAGGTGACCGGCAA
>WBNH01001083.1:68411-188758 GCA_013401255.1 Urocolius indicus
ATTTAGGACCTATAGTTTACAAAAAGATGCAGACATCAGTCTTTAGTTACAAATAACAAACCTGAGATGCAGACCCGGGTTTTGAGCTACAAATAACAATCCTGAGATGCAGACATCAGTTCTGAGATCAGCCAGTTAGTTAACGTTATAAAGACACAGATAACGACACAAGTTCTTTGTGTTAATTGCTTGGATTCCATTCCTGCAAAAACAGCATCACTATTTCTTACAGGAGCCGTGGGAGGCTGAAGGGGGGCTGTGGTGAGGGGGGCTGTAAGGAGCCGTGGGAGGCTGAAAGGAGGCGAGTTTGAGAGGAGTCAGTCTGAGGTGAGGGGGTCTGAGTGAAGCTGAGGGGGACTGAGCAGAGAGGGGCCGTAGGGAGGTGTGGGGAGCTGAAGGTAGCGGGGCTGACAGGGGCTGTGGGATGTAGCTGTCACAGGCCAAGGGGACATGGCAGGTTGCAGGGGAGCACTGGTTTTCAGGAGAAGCATGTTAGCCTCCCTGGGCTGGGATGTGCATAAGTCGGTCCCCAAGTCTGGATGGTGAGGCCTGCTGGAAAGGGATCAGAGCTTGGTTTAGATACAGGCTGTTTGCTGGGTCTGCGGGAGCCCCAAAGCAGCAGAAGGACACTGAGGTGAGGTGAGGCTGTGACAGGGTGTGTTACTGATAGTCATCCTGTTATTTCCTCAGGATGCCTGTTACCTGTCGTCTTTGAAAGTGTTGCAGAAGCCCCATGCTGTGGCCTTTGCAAGGCAATGGTGTTTGTGACTACAAATCTGTTCCCTGTGACTCCTGATCTCTTTTGGCCTCATCTCTGAAAGTTAACTGTATTATTTAGAATCATAGAATTGTTTCAGCTGGAAGAGACCTTTAACATCATTGAGTCCAGCCTTTGTCCCAGCCCTATCAACCACTAGACCATTTCCCTAAGTGCAACATCCACCTGTCTCTTAGACACTGTGGAAGAATGGTTGCATGAGNGTTAATTAAGTAGAGTATAAATATGCGGTAAGCACAATTAATAAACGAAGCTCGCTGATCACTCACATTGAGTGTCCATGTCTTCCCTCCGACGCGACAAGACACCTCCAGGGACGGTGACTCCACCACCTCCCTGGGCAGCTGTTCCAATGCCTGACAACCCTTTCAGTAAAGAAATTCCTTCTAATACCCAGTCTTTTAACGCTGTCTTGCAACAGTAGACATTTACCCTAAAACTTCAGATATGTGCAGGAAATTGTGGATGTATTGCTGCATGTAAGTACTCTGCCACTGCTGCTTTTAGGAAAGCAGTGTGTGGTATGCTGGGCTGAGGTCTGTTTTGGGTCCTGCTGTAAGTTTGGTTCATAAGTTAAGGCAAATAGCTTACATTCCCTTGGTTTTCCTTTTTATAATGAGACTGGATTGGTAATTCTGCAAAACCTGTAAAGTTACTGGTGCTGAATAACAATGAAATCAGCTCAGTGTAAATAGAGAAAATAAGTGTCTTTTTTTTAGCACAGAACATTTTAAGTTTCACCATAAAAACTGAGAAAAAAGTCGTGCTTTTGTTCATGGTTGACTTCAGAGGATCTAAATTTCATTCTGTGTATCCTGCTAGCATGTTTATTTTGAATGCTGCATGGATTTGAGCTTGATTCTTTCTAATGGCTTTCATATATGCGTGGGTTTGGCAGATTGTGCTACCTCTGCATGGTAGCTGTGGAGTAGCTCTAAAGATGTAGTGTGATAGAATCATAGAATGTTAGGGGTTGGAAGCGACCTTTAGAGATCATCTAGTTCAACCCCCCCTGCAGAAGCAGGTCCACGTGTCCAGGCAGGTCTTGAAGACCTCCGAGGAGGGAGACTCCGCAACCAACCCCTCTGGGCAGCCTGTGCCAGTGCTCCATCACCCTCACAGCAAAATAGGTTGAATAAAGTGTCAGGCGTCTGATTCACCTTGATTTATGGAATGTAGAAAGTATGACAAAGGACAGGATTGTAAAATAGAGAAAAAAAAAAAGTCCACGTGAGCTAGATAAGACTTCCTTCAGCTACCCATGTGTTATGCCAAGTTCAAGTCAAGGGCTTTTTGTCTTTGGTGGTTTTTTTTTTTTTTTTTTTGGTTACACTCATTCAGTTTTGTAAATATGCACATGACATTTGCATAGGTGGAGAAGTGTCCTTTATGATCGTTTTGTATTTCCTTCAAGACTGTATTGTATTTCCTTCAAAATATTTATTACACAGAGTGAATTAGAGGTCAAGGGAGTGTGTAACAGGTGCAATCTTTTTTGACAATTTCACCAAATTATGACTGAGGTCCTGTTACAAGCTTTATACTGAGATGAAAAGTTTAAGCATCGAAGCTCTTTGGCTCACCTAGTTTGACAACATACTTACTCAGCAACTTGTTCCTAAGAGGTGTGAGTAATCCCTTGTTTACCTTTACCTGTGTGCTTTGAAACCTACTCTCAGTGTTGAACTGTTCTTGAGCCCATGAGAGGTAGCATACTGTGTCTGGTTTGACATACCATACAGGCAAGCGTACCATACGAGCCCTGCCTTTGAACTGGGCCAGCCAACAGACGCCGCGTGTTTAATACACCACTTGCTTCCATTGCCTACAAGAAATGGATGACTTTTTTTGTGTACTTCAGAAAGACTGGGACATAGCAAGATATTTGCCTTTCCTTGCCTTAATCTCTCTCTCTCTCTATTGTCTCTACATACTGCCCACACTACATCCTGCCAGCGGCAGTACGGATTTATGAGTGTAGTAGAATTGCAAAATTTTCAGCTGGAGAACCATTGCACACCTTGGTTTGTGTCAGTGGAATTTAGTGAATGGGAGGAAGTAAAGAGCAGGCAACCTCCAATCCTCTCAGGGCTTGGCTAGGTTTAGTAAAACATTTCATTTCTGGATGGCAAACTACTGTTGGCAGTGTTGTGGAGGGGAAGCGACTCCCTATTTATCCAGATGAAAATCAGATGTTGCACCTGAATAGTTCAGACACTTAAGTACTTTCTTAAGGAAAAGCAGGACATCTCTATTAATTACAGTTAAAATAACTGAACATGGAAAGAGAAACATTTTACTGTATTTTTCCTTTTTTTCTTTTTTCTTCATTTTATCCATATGTCAGAGATCTCTGTGATCATTTTTGCTCGGTAGTTTTTTAATCTGCCATTTACTATGTTTTGATGCATCTTTATATAGTTGAGGTGAATCAAAAATAGGAAGATGTTTCATAAAACCATAAAAGAATTAGATGACTGACAGCTAGGAAACTCTGTTAAACTTGGAGCTTTTAGTACCCCTTTAACAGGCGGCGTAAGGAGTCTGTAGGCACAACAGAGCTCCTTCTGTGGAATGGTAGCCCTGAGGCTGCATGATGGAGTGATACAGAGCAGTGATTAGAGCCTCCACTGTAAACAAGCTTGAAGCCAGGTTGCTGGGCTAAGGTTGCTTCGTTTCACAGGTAAATGAGGCTGTTGAAATGATGCCAGAGTTTAAAGGTAAACAGAAATATTTGGTTGGGCAAATAAAAAAAGTCAATATTCCTTAGGTGCTCAGGTGTTCCAATGGAAGTTCCAACCATGGAGCTGGAAGGCAAACCAAGGACAAGTTTGTAAAAGGAACTGGAAAACCACAAATGAAGGGGTTTGAAACATTCCAGTCAGGAATAATTGTTTAGGCTCTGCAGCAGGTAAAGCAGGTTTTGAAATGTCTGTTCATGTTGACTACTGCATTTTTAACAACTAAAAGCTGTTGATAACATGAGAGTTGACTGTCTTGTGCAAAATAACTTTCTGTTGTTTGTCTAGTTCCCAGTAGAGAAGCATCTCTCTTACCCAGAGTCAAATTTACTGATGTGTTGGCTTTAAATATGCCTTTTCTGTTGTGTCAATAGCAAAGCAAAACCTGTATGGTGGTAAATCACTGTTATTACAGCGGGGTCCTGAATTTGTGAGCCAGCTCCTCAAGACTGCAGAATCCAGGTCAGTGTTGGATTCCTGGAGGCCTGCTTCAAGGGTGTCCTGATTCCTGTGTGAAACGGTGCGATGATCAAAGCCTTGTAACAAACAGCTGTCTTCTGAAATGGTTTTTCTCTGTGTGTTGTTTTGCTTACTGTGTTTTAAATAGAATACAGAAACTGCTATAGCTATGCATGTCAACAATTGATGTGAAACTGGGCTGAAGCCTATGTGTCAGAAGATAAACAAGTTATGCACATGCAAAATATAGATAAAGTTTCCAGCATACCTGTGCAGCTCCTTGGCCTATGTAAGGCAGCACTTCATAGCAGCATGGTTCCAACAGTCTTCTTGGGTGTCCAAAGGTGACCATCAAAAAGTTAGAGCAGAGCGGGGCGCTGCCACACAGTCTTGTTCCTCTTTCTCACCAAACCATTCCCATTTTTAACAGCTTTGGGGGCTGCAGATGCTCAGATCTCTAAAGAGAGCTGCTTGTTTCCATCTGTTTCTGTTTTCTGTGGGTGTTCATGGTTGTGGGAATAACTGAGTAGAGAAACTTAAGTCTCATTCTTGCAGAGAGCACAGAGCTGAAATAGGAAAGTGCCCAACACAGAGACTTATTAAAAGATGTGAACGTGGGACAAAGGACTTTTCCTCACATTGTTTAGTGTGGGATTGGCAGTGAAGAAAGCATTACTCTTTGTGAACTGTTCAGAGGTGAGGCACTACCAACCACGTAAGTGAAAGCTGAGGCTGAAAACGATTCGAGAAAGTTTGTTTGTGGGTGATTTCATCCAGGTATTTAGTGCAGTCAGGAGCAAAACCAAAGTGGTATGATTTTATTGCTGCTTCCTTGTAATATGTCTATAAACCACAAAGAGTCTTTCTCCAACAGCCCACAGTGTAGTTTTGTTAATTTTCTTGAAGTACATATTGGAAATGTTTGAGCTTTGCAAAGGAAAAAAAAAACATTATTTTTGTATAACCAACATCCTGACATGGCCAGGAACATTCATGATTTTTGCATTGGGTGCTCTAAGTGCAAATGAAAGGCCTGACCCTACAGGATGCTAGGATCCCCAGTTTCTACTGACATTAAAAATGTTCTTTACCGTAATTGACTTTCAGGTTCAGCTATTTCCAAGAACTCTGAGTGTTTTGTGTTAACTATTCCAGGGTTTTTTTGCTTCTCTTATGGTTGGAAAGAGATACTTTAGAGCAAGCAAATGAAGGACCTCAATTTGTGCAGGTTATGAAGATTTACAAGCTCCTTGATCAAAGTGTGTAAGTGTCTTCATGGAGAACAAATGCAACAGAAGAATTCTTAATTAAAGCACTAAAATTACAGCAATAATGGTGTGGGTTTACCCTGCCTCAATGCCAAGTGTCCACCAAAGCAACTCTGTCACTGTCCTCCTCAGCTGGACAGGGGAGAGAAAATTGAATGGAAAGCTCGTGAGTCAAGATAAGAACAGGGAAAGATCACTCACCAATTACCATCACAGACAAAACAAATCAGAGTAGGATGATGAGGAACAAAACTGGTTTTTAGAACACCTCCTCTCACCCCTCCTTTCTTCCTGGATCTCTACTTCCTCCTGCCCAGCAGCGCAGGGAGAAAGGGAATGGGGGTTATGGTCAGTTCATCACAGATGGTCTTTGCTGCTGCTTTCTCTCAGAAGGACTCCTCACATTTCCCCTGCTCCAGAATGGGATCACTCCCATGGGAGACAGTTCTCCAGGAACTTCTCCAACGCAAACTGCTCCAATGTGGGTCCCCCATAGGGTCACAAGTCCTGTCAGCAAACCTGCCCTAGCATGGGCTCCTCTCTGTCAAGAGGTCCTGCCGGGAACTTGCTCCAGTGTGGGCGTCACATCCACCCCCGCGCATCCCCTCTACTCTGGCGTGGGACCCTCCCTGGGCTGTAGATGGATCTCTGCTCCCCAGTGGCCTCCATGGGCTGCACGGGCACAGCTGCCTCACCATGGGCTGCACCACAGGCTGCAGGGGAACCTCTCCTCCAGTTCCTGGAGCACCTTCCTCCCCTCTTTCACTGACCTGGGTGTCTGCAGAGTTGTTTCTCTCACGTTCTCACTCCTATCTCCAGCTGTAATCGGTGCTGAACAGGTTTTTTTTCCCACACTTCTCAAATCTGTTATCCCAGAGGCACTGACACTGTCACTGATGGGCTCTTCCTTGGTCAGCAGCAGGACCCTCCTGGAGCTGGCTGCCATTGGCTCTGTCAGACGTAAAGCTTCCAGCAGCTTCTCACAGCTTCCTGTAGCTGCCTCCTGCCCCACTAACAAAACTTTGCCATGCAAACCCAAGACAAATAACCAACTGGAAATGACCTCCTGAGAAATCTCAGTAGACACAGGTTGCTATTTCTGCACAGGGCTATTCACTATTTTGAAGCTACTCATGACACTGATGGGTGAGCTGAAGTTTCCAATACTGTGGAATGTCTAGAAGACATGCAGTTCTTGGATTTAATAAAGAAGTAACAAGGTAAAAGTCATGTTGTATTGAGGATTTGAATTAAATATTGTAGTGTGGCTTTTTACCTTTAATTATTAATATCTGAGAAGATGTGAAGTATACTGTTTAGGGGTCTGATAATTTTGTTACTCTTCCTTCTTTCCAGTGTTCTCATCCACTCTGGAGGTGAGTGATAACTGACTCTACCAATGCAGGAATTTCTTTACAGGCTGATCTTCTGCTTGACATTTAAAAATAAGTCCAAGCTGGAGGTGCTGACTTCTGTCAGGATTACAGAGTGAACAGATAAAGTTTCAGTAGTAGATTCAGTGATCTGATTTTAACATACTGTTCTAAGTGTGTCAGGGCCCATATTCTGTGTCCTATCCTTCCATTAAATTGAAGTTGGTCTAAGCAAGCACATTCCAAAGAATGCCTATGAGTATTTTGGCTACTGAGATGAGCTCTGTGTATCTCTGTGGAGTGAAACAGGTGATTATCTAGCTTCCTAGCATGAGTTTTGATGGTCATTTGTAGGCTTCTAAATGTAGGCAAATTCCAACTTTGCTGTCTAAGAAGACATCTGTTTTAGAGATGACTCAGTTTTGCAGTAATAAAGACTATGTCCAGGATATACTTAATCATCTTCTGACATAATTCTTTCCACTCCTTTTTGTCACATACTCTGGGATGGCCATCACTCTCCATTGGACTGTAGAAAACATCAATGATTAGTACAGGTGCTGAACAAGAGACGGTTACACTTAGGAGAACCAAAGTTTCTGAAAATGAGATCAAAGAGACCTTACTGGTTGACTGTAACTTGTATCTAATGCATACTAACTGAAGTTATGGTTGTGTTAATTCTGGGATTTCTTGGTTTTAAAAGAATAAAGTTAGAGGAAAATGAGAAATTCAGTCAAAAAGTATAAAATAAACCTTGAAAATTAGGAGCTCTGTTGCTCGTGTTCTTTGTCGTTATATGCATTTTGCTGGTTATGGTTTATGTGGTTATTTGTATTTCTGCAAAGCAAGTGACCAGTGTTATCAGATCCTTCATTTTCCAATGCAGAACGGAGCACAAAGTGGTGACGAGACCTTTTTCTGCGTTCTTGCCTCATACAACTTTTCTCCTGTCACTTCTCTGCAGGAAGGAAGTCCCGTTTTGCTGGATGCACATGCACGCAGCTGCTGTGCCCTGTTCCTTTGCTGAAGTGATGCATTTCTGGCTGGAGAATCAACAGGGAGCAACACAGGACACCGAGGAGCAGTCGAGGACACTGATATGCTGCGTCACAATGTGGGCAGATCAATTCTGATCTCGTTAGCTATCATGTACCTTTTGAGCTGTGACGTGAAAATGACTTCCACTTTCCCCAAAAATAAAATGTAAGGGTTGTAAACCAGAGGTGGATTCATATGATGTGATTTGAAATGCACCTAATTTTCACCTGGAGAAGTTCTTAAGTGCAATCAAATTTCCTTTGGGGTATTATCACTCTGTCACAAGAGTGAAGTCTGCATCTTGGAGCCAAATGGTACTTTCCTTTGCTTATGGAGGGGGCAGAGGAAAAGAGTATGAATATCCACATCTCACGAATGTGTTTATTTTTAAAGAATTCACATGTTACATTCTTACTCCTTATTTTACCTGTGATATTTTATACCCTCCAGCAGGTGCTGCTGCATCCTGCCAATGTCTTTGAGAAGGAAAAAAAAAATGAAATCAGTCATTTGATTTGATACTATGCAACTGGACTTTGCTCTTTGCTTTGCACGATGAATGTGTCTGTGTTCTCTTTTCGTAGGTAATTTACCAGCAGATTGACTACAGAGGGAATTTTTATGATCCCAGCATATTTAATCTTTCAAGCATACTTTGTAACAGGGGGTTGAAGATCAGAGGGATTGTCAAGGCCGTGCTCTGAGCAAGTTGGACAGATGCAGGTAGAAATAAATTCATGGTTCTGCAAAATGTGAAGAAATGCAAGTGTTTTCTTAAAAGCAAAAAATTTACATTAAAAAAAATAATCAAAGTTTCTAATTGGCTATCCCAAGTGTCATGAGCTTTAGTAATTTAAGCTCATGATTTTAAATCAGTCTTAACCTAATATCTGGTCTTGAGTGCTAGAAGTTTGCAAAATAGTTTACACTGCATATGTTTCAGAACCTCTTCAGAATCTCACGTGAAGATTTGTGGCTGAGTTACATACAGAGTTTTGTGTGTCTCTCCATTCTTTGGAGAAAAGGAACTATAAGGACAAGGTGGCTGACTAGATTGCTGAAGTGGTGTTACCCAACTTTGGCAACTTGAGTCTAAGTCTTATGACATGGAGATAATATAATCTAAATGTGATTTTAAGTAATTGATATATCAAATGTAATAATGGTTAATGCTTATTCGGTTCTTTCTTTTCATAGATTCTAGGGCAACTCACAAGACTTTTTACAGTTTTGAGCCTAGTTTAGAGATGAGAGGATGAAGTCACAAAATGTAAAGTGAGTGGATGAAGGTCCTAAATTAAACCAGTGGCAAAACTGGCAGGACTTCACTTTCAATGCCTTTTTTCTCTTGGATATATCATTTTATATACATTTTCAAAAAATTGTATTTTTTTCTAAGTAATTATCATTTGTTGCAGTTGTAAGTAACCACTGAAATGTTGCAGATGATTGCTGAGGCAGTTTTGCCTTGCTTTTCTTTGAAGCTTGGCTATTCTGTGTCAAAAACATGTGTAAATGTGAGAAATCTGCACTTCTACCACTTTACACAAAAATATCTCCTTGTGAAAGAATATATATAGCTTTCTAGTACAGCTTCAGCTGTTTTTCACTAGACTCGAACAGGCAATAGCTGAAAAAACAGGTGATTACAGCTTCTAAGTTATAGTTACCATCCGTCAACTTGACAAAGGGGTTAAAAGTGAGACAGCCCTATCTTTTGCTTCAGTCAAGTGTAGTTGTTGATTTAAAGCTCTCAGTAAATGATTGCTGGAGGTCTGCCATGTGTAGCAGAGCATTCAGAAAGCATACCACAGACTCTGCTTCCTTCTGAAGTGCATTTATCTGTCAACATTTCAGGTACCAGAACGCAGGCAAAACTCACCAGGCAGCAATCATGGAAGATCAGGTCTTTACCAATGTTTATCAAAATGCTAACACCACCAGTATCTATGGGATTCCACGCTCTGAGGATGACAAAGGGAATAATCTTTATGATCATTTCCAGGAAGATCCAGCGTCTCCTTCTTCTATTGCTACTATGCCAGAGAGCATGGACTGTGGTCAGGATTGCTCAGAGGATAGCTATAGTAATTCTGTGATCTCTCAGCATGGAACTGATCTAGAGGATGGTTCTTCTTCATCTCATCATAGTGCTGAAGACCACCACCAGGAGATTGATCTGATGAGTCCAACTCTGGAAGAGAAGCACGTAGAGGGCATGACTGAGAGCAACATGTATTTTCCTCCAGGTTTCCAATTGCGTCGGAGCCAGAGAACCCATTCCAACTCTTCAGCTTCTTTCAAGTTCCCTGTTAACAATAACTTTGGAGAAACTGACAACTTTATGGAAGATAGTGAGATTTTCCTGTTTGTAAAGGTAAGACTTTGGATGTCCCTAAGAAGACACTAGTTTTAAACTCCAAATCAATGTATGTGTCCTCCAACTCAGTAAAATACAGCTGCCCACTGCTTTGTTCCCAACTCTTCTGCCTGTGTGCTGCAGGGGGCCAGCCTGCTCATGTACCTTTTACATCTTAAGGCACAAAGTGATTTGTGCTGTGTGGAGATGCCTGAGATTTCTTCGCTTCAAGTGGAAGCATGAGTATGGTGGAAGTATTCTGATAGTTGCAGCAATTTCCCTGCTTTTACAGCTAGAATACCGCTACTTGAACTGATTTAGCTAAGCTAGTTCAGCTGCCTCTTCATTTCACTGTCTAGTAGCTAATAGCTCAAAAGTGATCGTTATTAATGCTGTGAAGAAAACTAATTATATTTTAAATAATAGCAATAAAATCTCCACCAATGCCCATCCCTGAAGGAGGTCTTTCTTCTATTTCTTTCCATATTTAGATTAAAGTATGTCTGTGATTAGGTAGAGAAATGGATTTCTGTGACCATTTTAACACGTATTTTTCATTAATTACAAGTAGGTATAAATTACTGAGGGAACTTTCACACTTTGTCTAACCTCGCAAAGTATTGTTTAAATTTCATAAATACCTGTGCATAGAAACACTCTCCTTCCTTGCAGAAAAGCTCTTCTGTTCAACAATTCTCAATATTTACTAGGCTGTAACATAGACCCGACAGTTCCTCCTGTTTAACTACACAAGAGAGAAAATGTCCAGCTCTTGTTTCCCTTGAATAGGATCATACACCATGAGTGTCCTATTCAAGTCCTATCCAAGGACTGTACACTCATGAAATAACAGACATGAGTCTCTTACTTCAACAGAAGCTTTGTGAAGTTTGACACTTTTCAACATGGATAAGATTATCAGAATCTGTTTCTCAGTTCCACAAGTGCTTTGAAAGCAAGATATGAGATTTTGTTTCCACACATAGTGTGGAAGTGTTTTCAGCAATGTCTATACTTGGTTAATTTAGTTTATTTAAGCAGGAACACACTATACCCATTGCATTGGTGTCAAATGCTGATTATTTTCTCTGAGCTGGAGGAGGCCAATGGCTCAATGCACTCGGTTGTAAATGCTGGATTCTTGTGTCCTACATTTAGTTGTTGGATAAAGGAGAGCACTTCCATGAAGTGTCGAAAGGATCTTGAGATTCTTTTGAATGCATTAAGAAAGTTATGATTTAAATATTTTTCCTTCATGACGCATCATACTGTGAATGAAAAGTTTATGCTATCACCCCTTTGTGTCTCCCTTCTCTATGTAACATCCTTTGTGATTGCTTTTGTAATCTTTGCATGAAGGTAGATCATTTTAATTATCCACAAACTGAAAAAAACCCCAAACAAAACGGAAATTACTATCAGGTTACTTATTCTGCAGATGTCAAACCACAAAACTTGTAACTGCAGCCCCTCTTGTAAAAAGATCTGTGTCCTTCAGTAGAGGGAATATCCATGAGCTGCTGGGTCATGAATTGTTCTGGGTCTGTGGGTACTGTCCAAGGGGATTTTGCTATCGATTTCTGTGGCAATGGGCTAACGAGAACCATGTGTGAGGGCACTGAGCCTTTTTATCATCTTCGGAGTATATACAATGACTCTTTGAAGCAGCAGCTGTCCTGTTTCTGTGACTGGATTGTGGTCATTGCTAAAAATATGTTAATTACGTGAACATGAAAGTAAAATCTATTACGTTAATTCTAGTTCATATCTCTTCTTGTTGCCTGCATACATGTTTTAAAAGGTGCAGCAATTGAGTGTATTTTGTTTGGCAGCAAATTCATGGTGTTAGCAAAGTGAACGTCGTATCTTGCCTTTAAAATTGTCTCTGCTCCTTACTCTTCCATGTTTTTCTTGTTTCAGAGTAATAGCATCCTCTCTGTGTGTGAAAAAAAAAAGCCTGCAGATGGTCCCATTCAAACAGAGATGATGGGGTTGATTTGAATTTCTGAAAAGTGAGAAGAAGGGCATTTCAAAAAGAACTGCTGTGGAGAAGGATTGAGGAATTCCCTTTCCTTGCTCTTGTGCAGAGTAACAGAGTACCATCCCATAAAGGGGCTTATCAGCTAGGCTAGAGGGACGCACAAACTTTGGACTCTATTCACTTGCCAAAACATAAGTGCCTCGTGCCTTTGTGGTGTCCTTGAACCCCAAGACAGCCCTGCCTGGCTGGAAGATGAGACACGAGGCTTTCAGGCTGTGGTCCTCCTCCAGAAGGAGCTGGAGGCCTGGAGTGCAGGGCACGAGATACTTAATGCACGTGGCTGAACTGAACTCCTATTACAGCATTTTATTCCATGAGAAATTGATGACATTTCTTTTTATTTTATTTTGTTTCTTTCTGGTATCAAGGTAATAAAGCACTAAGCCTGTAGAATGCAGATACAGTTTCATTACTTTTAATTATCTAGATAACAAAAGTCAGCTTATAAACTGGAAGGTCATAGAGTAATATGTAACAAGAATTGTGAAATATCATTTCTTGCACGTAGGAGCCAAATCTCTCAGTTGTGTCAGTGGCTATTATTCATAGATGATTCCCTTCTTATATGATTTCTAGTCCACCTGAAGCCAGTATTGCTCTGAAATTGTGTTCATCTTCTGGATTTGCTATTTTCTGCAGACATTAACAATGGCAGCTGGACCTACTGCTATGGGGCAATAGTGGCAATGACAATTCTGCCACTATTTATTCCCTTGTTTGTAGCACTAGTAAGTCTCTGAGTGGGGCTGGAAATGTATGAGACAGAGGTTGCTGCTGACTGAAAACCAGACAAGTGGGAAGATTAAATGTTGTCCAATTTAGAGTCCAGCTGACTTAGTTGCAGTGCACTGCCTTGAACAGAACTTTAACTTCATCAGAATATTGTAAATGTGATTGCATTTGGACCATAGTTTCAGTCAGACTGGTAATCTTTTCTACAGTCTGTTCGGTGACAACAAAATGTTTACATCACATAAACTCCTCTTTCACTGATTATCAGTACTTGGTAACTGTGTCATCATCAGTGGACTATTTCAGGATGTGCTGTAACATAAAGAAATTGGCTTTCATCAAGGAATTCCCTGTACCTTTAATAGCAGAAAATAGCATGTACCAACATGGTGGCATTTGTGCGGGTCCAGCATGTCCAGGCTTGTCACAAGCCACCTTAATGCACTTTCAATATCATTGCAATTTCTTCAAACAAAAGCCTTTGAAATTGGAATGGAAATATGACCGACACACTGGCTGTGTTACTGAGTGCACGCAACAGCTTCACCTAATAGTAGCTGCTGCTCAAAAGTCCAACCTCTTCACATGTTGGAAATTCCCTGTTTGTCAGTGTGTTTCTTCTGAAGGCTGAGTTTCTTTGAAAATGTTAACTTTTTGTTTTCCTGAAGCTTGGGTTGGTATTTAAAGAACAGTCCCTCTATTTTCTTTTCAGAAGAAAATGACTGTCCTGCTTTATTGGCAGCCTGAGACTGACTACAGGTTAGACTCTCTCTGTTCACATTTGTGTTCACATTTTCCACGAGTGGGTTGTGGAACACACTTCTGAAAAAGAAGGAAAATATTTACCTTGAGCCATAAACACCTGGCATTGTGCAAACAGTACAAATTTAATACAGTGGTTTTGCATCTTGAACATGCAGGTTGGATCACTGCACTAGGGTAACGGAGTTAGAGATGCTGGAAGGCACCACAGGAGACCATCTAGTGTGACTCCTTAGAGCAGGATCACCTAGAATAAGTTGTTTAGGGCTGTGTTTGGTTGGATTTTGAACATTTCCAAAGGTGAAGAATCCACAACTTCTCTGTGCAACCGGTTCTACTGTCCTACTCGCATGCTAAAAATGTAATTTCCTATGTTTACATGAAGTTTTTAGTATCTCAAGTTGGCCTTTGCCTTCTGTTCTTTCACTGGATACCAGTGCTTTTAAAGAAAGAGACTGCTTATTTTAACTTCTCTGTATATCAGAACTTGAACTTTTAGTTGTTTCCATTGGGGATTATTGCATCCTTTTGTAAAACATTTTAAAGTTAGTAGCTGGGAAAAAAGAACATTTCTATTTTTCCCTTAAGATGCTTCTCATTCCTTTATTTCTAAGTCAGGAAGGTCTGAGGGCTCTAACTAGGTGGCACAGCCCTTGTGCTAAATCTCTACTGATTTATGAAGTTGAGCTGAACTCTGAGGAATGTCAATGTTCTTAACAGGTAAAGTGAGATTAATCACTTGCATCTCTGAAAAAAACATGCATCTTTCCACTGAGTTCACTTTTGTGTTGTTTTATAGAGCATATTGGGATCTGTTTGGAAGGTTTTGTTTAAAAATTTGTATTAATGATTTGTTTACAACGTGGACTTACAGGACATAGCTAATTTTTAGTGTATATTATTTGATAAGAGAAGAACTAAATCATAACACAAGCATGTTGACACCCAGTCTTAAGTTAGTGGTTACGCCAGTGCTTTGATAAGCAGAAATGAGCATTTTGCGGAAGCAGATGAAAAATGAAAAAGTACCCAGCATAGACAAACATTTGCAGCTTCTGGTAGGAAGTTTTGCAGGGACTTTCAAATAAAAAGATGAGTATTAATATTAAAAAGAATATCAGTTTTTCAGATTTTCATCCACTTATTTCCTACTACACACATAGTCTACAGAGTAAAACAACTGTCAATAATTGGGTGTCCAAACACCTTTTTCATCAATGCAAGCCAGATAGTCTTTTAATTGACTCCAGTGCAGCACATAAGGCTCATGTTATTCTCCACCAAGGTTTGCATGTAGTAAAATGAATCCTAGCTGAAGCTAGATGGCAGGTGTAATTCTTTATCTGTACATAAGATTACCGCAATTTGGCTTTTTATGGCACTTTTGCATTTAGAAATATTCTTTCTAATTTGTCTAATGGAAGTAAGCAAATATTATTTTAGTCTTATGAAAAAGCTTAGAAAAAGGTTGAATGATTCGTGATTCATCTTTTAAATGGCATTAACTGAGCAACTTGAACAAGGAAAAGATCCAAGAACTATTTTTAGCGTTCTTCAGTCATAGCAGATTGACAGACCCAAGATGCAACAGGTTGAAGTTAATACCTACATGGCAAGAAATGACTAATGAGGAGACAATGTCCTAACGTGATAACTTTTTTTCTAGTTTTAATGAAATTAATGGATGTTTTTTGCTGCAAACAGTCTTACCTAAAATAGTTTACAGCTAAGTAGAGAAATACGACTTTGGAATATCAGGTGATAAGATGTATCCTCCTGCTTTCATTCTTATCTAGACTTGAAAACATTCAGTGATGCCAATTCAGCACTTACACCACTTAGGCTCTGTAAATGCTAAATTATTTTCCTGAGACAAATGTTTTCCTTTACTAAAAAGCTGCTGCTCTGAATTATGCCATTTTTAATAGATAGGTCCTTTATGAATTAGAAGACAGATACCAAATTTCCTTCAGTCTTTGCTTTCCTAGACTAAACAACCTCATTTCCTTCAGCCTGCCTTCAAGCTTGAGTCATCATTTCTAAACTTTGAGTCGTTTGGCATGTCATGGGTTTGGGGTTTTTTTAGTTTTTAGTTTTTTGTTTTTTGTTTTTTTAAGGGTTTTTTTTGACCTTTTCCAGTCTCCAGTTAATTTATGTATCTCCTAAGCCCCAGTTTTCAGGTACAGGTAGTGTATTTAGCAGCACCAATAAAAATTACCATACTAAGTGCCTCTTTAATTCATTCTCTGTCCAACCCTCTAGTCAGGGTGCTTTATTTATCTTATTTTAGCATATTTATATTTCCTTTGACATTTTGTTTAGGATTATGAAGTTCATCTCCTAGGCCTGGTACCTTCCCAATAAATGCTTCTGTGATAGTCTTATTTGCCTACTTATTATTTGCCTGTTTTTAAGTAGCTGCAATGCAGTTTGCACAGTTTGCCATTTGACATCAAGGGAATTTTGTTTCTCTGATCACTCGTTACTGCAAACAATCTGGTTTTGAAGTCAGAGAATTGCTCTAACATAAATCTGGTGTGGAGAATACTACCATCAATGCTTTTGCTTTACTAACTCAGGAAACAGAGATATATCTGCAATATCCCCTCACCACACTATGCAGACAAAACATGACTTTATGGCTAGTTCATACACTTCATCATGGATACTGGTAATCTCTTTAAAGTCTTAACATATAGACCTAGCAGCTATGTAACCCTTATTTCTGAGGAGGAAACCTGTGCTGTGTCTCTCTTCACAGCTTGATTTCTGCTTATCTGAATTACTCTGTGTGCTTGTGTGAAAAGATTAGCGAATGACAGTTCTGTCTACAGATAACATCCAGTTCCTCAACTATCAGCCCCGAACAGAACCTGTGCTTTAGCAGCAAGTTTGCTTAATCTTTTGAATACAAAGGGTAAAAGGTTTTGCTTCTGACCTCTGCTGAGTCTGTGTCCCTCTCCTGTGCCTTTTCTGCCTCTGCTAAGGTCCATGAATCAATTTTCAGTTGACTCTCCTGTGCTAACTTCAGCTTTTGGCTCCAGCAGTGACTGTGGCTGGGTATAACACAGTAGCGTAGCAACAGCTTCAAAATACAGACCCGTATTGTCTAGGAAATTGTTGCTGCACAGTGATTGCAGCAATACCAGATACAATGTAAATATGTAGGTCATATTGAGAGAAAATTAAATCCTGATTTATTTGCTCTTTTCTTTTACTTATATTTTCCTTTTTGTGACTCCCTTTTTGATGTTCTAAAAATAAGACAGTTATCCCAGCTTGGAAAGTTAGAGGTGAAAAATGTTTGGGTTTGTGGGTTGATTACTTCTTTGCTATCCCTGAATATGTACCTATGTAGCAGTACTGTCAGCTGTTCAATGGTTTCTGTCTAGCATAGATTATTTGTAATTTTTGTTACAGAACTACCTAAAGAGCAGCTCTACTGAGGCTCATGTTTTACAAACATTGCAAACACAAATTAATAGATAATTAATAGATATTAATAAATATTTTGGAATATGCAAGAGGAAAGCTGCTTTTCTGCTCTGCACTTTGCTTTCTTTAGATATTAAGGCTTGGATTTGGCTCACCCAATTGAAGGTGTGTTTCTAAGCTGTTAGCTTCATCTCTGCAAGATGTCTAGGATTCGCTTACAATAGAAAGCTATCTGATATAGTGAAATGGGATGTCACTTCATTTGGCCAAGTGTAGATTATCAGCCTCAGGGTGAGATTAGTTGTTTGGTAGATTCCACTTGTTGTAATGAGCAGGGACCTAAATTCAGTTTTCCAACCATAAGTATCCAGTGCCATTTTAGATATCTTAACGTTTCCCTTCTGGCCTCCAGCTGCCTCTGGAGAAGGCCAAGGTCTCACGTAGACTCTTTCTCATATATATTTGCAGATTTCCTTAGCTATCTTAGGGTCTCTCAAATGCTACTGGGTATCTAGGTTCAGGCAACTGAATCAAGCCGTAAACTTTCACTTCACGTGATCGGTGTGGTCACCTGAAGTTAAATAAACTGAGTACAAAGCCTGGATTGCTAGATTAGGCCAGAAGCTAATTCTGATCATGAATATCTCGGAACAAACTCCAGGTTGATTTTGTTTTTTTTTTCCTCAGGTTATTTAATTCTCCTTTTCCTTTCATTGTCCACACTCAGCAACAGTTGAAGTGCAACAGTGAACAAACATTGCAATATTGGACAATTTGACTCTCTAACTTAATCCAACAAATTATCTCATACATTTTAGTATCTTCCCAAGACCGAGAACCAACACTTTCTGTAACTTCAGTCAACTTCTATCCTTTCCTATAACAGCAATCCCCATATAGGTTTCTTTCAACTATATTTTTTGTAGTAATTTCTTTTTCCCTTTTAGACTTCATAGTAGAAGAGAAGGGCCAACTGAATTTACCAGGTTTGAATTCCTAGGTACCAATTCAAACACAGCTTAAGTTTTTAATTGTAAAAAGAAAATCTGCTTTGTTTTTTGTTGACTCAGAAGACCAAAAGGGAACTTTTTTTCACTGTTCTGCAACTGTATTTATCCATTAGAAATATTTTTTGTGTCCTTGTACACTGTGATTGTGGCCTGAGTATTTTTCTATATCATTAACAATTTAAAAGATACTTAAAACTGCTTAATGGCAAATGTTCTGGACCTGTATGAAACCACCTTCTGTGGGGAAAAAAAAAAAACGAGGCAGCACATCACCATAAAATGAGTCATTGATTTGTTATCTGCAGGTGTGATTTTTATCTTTAGACTTCTAGATGATCCTTTTCATATCAATCAGTAATACAATTATGGCTGACTTTTTATTGTTATTATGTTGTAATATGCCAGTGACCTTCATGAATTTAGAACAATACAGTTCTGAATGGATGAGAAGTGGGTCGGTTAGTGCACAGATCTGATTTCTGGCCAGGACAGCAGTATTTGAAACCAGGATTTTGATTTGCAGGTTAATCAATTTTCTCTTGCAGCCTCCATGCACTCACCTCAAAGCAGTCCCCAAGTGTTAATGAAGTAAAACTTGAGAACACATTTTCCAACAGAAAAACAATATTTTCCTGCTTGCCCGTTTGTGAAAAATGAGGCAAAGAAAGGTAAAAGTCTTTACGTGCTCACCAGGATTTTTGGGGGGTTCTTGGTAATCTTAAAACAGTTTAATGGGACTGGAAGTGACTTTTCTGGGACATGAAATATTGGATCCTTTTCTGCCACTGACAGCCTCATCATATAATACATAATTCATAAACTGCCCAAGGCCAATCTGAAAACTAGGTGGCCATTCCTATTCTTTTTGGAAATCTGTTTCAGAACTTTACTGTTGTCATGATTTGACATCTAATTACTCCAATTTCCAAATGACATTTATTCATATGCAGCAAATGTACTCTTGTTCTTGTGCCAATATGGTCCATTCACATTCATTCTTCCATTTAACGCTGTTTAAAAATCAGTTTAGGCTTAGACATCCTCAGGAGTTTCTGGGCTAAACCATCTAATCCTTTTTGTCTCCATTTCTGTCAGTCATCACAGTAATCCATTTCTGCACACATCTTCTTTCCACAAAGGTGCCTTTTTTCCCACAGCTGCATCCTGTCTCAAGTTGCTTCTACTTCTATAACTAGACTAAACAAGCAGCAAAAAAGATTTATTTAATACCCTTCTGGTTTAAGATACTTAGGATTGTTTAAGTAAACACATCATTCTAGTTGAGACAAAATGTCCTGTTATAAACACATATTAGAAGCACTCAGAAAAAGCTTCATTGATTTATAGGTGCCTTTCACAGTTTTTCACTCACCCTGAAACTTCCTTTCGGCAATAGTAGTATTTTTCTATCAACACTCTAGCATTCCTTAGTCATCCTGCAGAGCACCAATGTGGCATAATTGCCACTGTCCCATTGCTATTAAGAGTGCTCACAGCTACTGGTTGTGAATCTCAAGTTCATCAGCTTCAAAAGCCTTCTCTCTGGTTCCTTATTTGACATTTAGATGGGGTTGTTCACTTGTCTATGTTACTGCCATTTAGGAGATCTTAGCACCTGAAGCTCAAGACTGTAGGCCTGTAGCTTGAGCTCAGGTTGAGAAGCAAATGGAAGAAGCGGGAGCTTTGGTGTCTGAATGTGTATGTGTTTAATCACTCTTTTGATCTCCTCTAACAAGTATTTGCATCATTTTCTGATGTATTTAAAAATACATTTTGTAAAAATCTGTCCAGCAGAAAAAAATTATACTTGCCCTACATTTATACATGCTCTATAAATATGTGCTCTATAAATATATATATCTGTAGCACTGATGCTTTGATGGCTCCTCATTGCAAGAGTGTTAGCCAGAAATGGCACGTGTCTGACCAGCGAGGTGTCTAAATAACACCAACAAGTCCTCATTAAGTAGGAATACCAAGAGAAATCATTTAAACTTATAAAGTTCATTTTTTTATCTTCTTAGTATCATTAGAAACTTTTCCTAATTTTAATGTTTAATGTTTTTAATGTTTAATAGCTAGGATAAGTCCTGGAGAACATAATTTAGGAATCCTGATAGATTTGTTGACCTAAATGTCCTTTCTTTTTTAGCTTTTTTTTTTGTTTGTTTTTAACACACTGTGATTCAGGCATGCAAGGTAACCTTTCTTGTATATATAACGGGCTTTTTCACAGGCCATCAAGAAAGCCCATTAAGAATGAAAACTGCACTTATATCCTAGTTATTTGAAAAAGGTTACCCAGCAGCTTAGTGCTGCAGCAGGCTGAATACTCAGAGACTAATCTATAAAATGTATAAACCACACACTTGATGTTTTAGCATCTAAAAACTTTTACTTCACATTTTTCTCAGTCATTTTTAATTAATAAAATTATCTTTCTTCTTAAATACTTCAGTGTTTTTGCAACAGAAAGAAATAGAGAAATCATGAATAAATATAGAAGGTATGAAACCATATGAAATTAATCGCTATATTTTTATTGAATCATTTACTGTTTCAGTCTCTGTGTTTGTCATTTTGGAGACCAAAAAAATAAAACCTTTCAGACCAAATGAACATTATAAAAACCTGAAGGGCAAGTATTTTTAACCAAGTGATTCAATGTGGCTTAGAGTTAATACTAATCTTGGTGAGATTTCAAAGATATTTCAAAGTAGTAGCATGCTCACATTGAAAATGTAAGCTATGCTGAAATTAGAGAGAGTTTTGCACTGATTCAGTGCAGATAGAAGATACTCATGATACTCTAATGCACACTCTGTATATGCAGTTTGAAGCTTTTTTGGTTCTGGGCATATGTCTATGTAAAATTTATAAAGTCTGTTTTAATGATTGTCTGTCAGACAGAAAATTTCTTGAACATTGGTCTGAACTGCTTACTTTTGTCTTTTATTTCCACATTGGGGTAGGTGTTGAACACAGAGAAAGTAAATAACTCTTTGGCTAGAAATGGCCATTCACAAACCTCAGAGAGAACATATTTGAATTAAACACCCCAGGACCCAGCAATGACTGTCATAAGGAATTTATCCAGTCTAAGCTTCTCATAGGTCAGTCATGAAGTGGTAGACCAACTAAGGGGAACTTTGATCACCTAACAAATCTGGCAAGGTACCACCTGAGAAAGAGCTTTCTCAGCTGGGGAAGACTTTCAAGTACTTTAACATGTTTTTGTGACAAGCATCTGCTGAAGCGTGGGCAGGATACCCCAGGGCATATGACATGGCCCTAGAGGTCTATGTCTGAACAGTCTAACCCCACCAGCAATTTCTCAAAGCCTAAAGTTACTTTGGGGTCTATTTCTGTGGAAAGATACTAAATAAATGTGCTCGAAAAAGATTGGATATAAAAAAATTACTAGACACTATGTGAACTCTTTTTAAGAGGTTGTTTTGTTTGGGTTTTTTTCCCATCAGTGAGCTCGTGGATTTGTAAATAATCAGCAATAAGTTTCTAGCTACATAGTGCATAGTTACAAGGTGACATAAGCAAGAACACCTTTGTGAAAACCACAGGTTGTTTTACATATGAATCTCACACTGCAGGGTTGTATACCTTATTTTCGCCAAAGTATGAAGGGTGTTTATCTGTTGAATTAGCAATTTCGGCTAACTATGCACTCAATTCGTTGTGAGAGCGCTTTGCCGTCTGCCAGCAAGCCCCTAGAACAGCAGCGGAAGTTTGGAGCAGCAAATTCACAGTGATTTGGCTCCTCCCTGTGAGACTGCAGAGAATGAAGTTTGAATGGGAGCAGAGTTTCTTGCAGGCATCGGGCACTGATTGGCCCCGTGCGCTGTGGCTGATAACAGCTAAAAATAGCACAGGTATAAAAACCCGAGGAGCAGCAGAGCTGCCCTGGCAGTCCCTCCTGGTTGCCAGTGAGGGAGGAGACCGTGTGCTCCAGGTCCCTGCAAATATGTGACCAAAGAACATTCTGCTGCTTAATTCCACTTAACAATTAACTTGTCAAATAAAGACACACACTGGACTGTGTGACTCATGGGGTAGTAACCAAGTTCTACTTGAAAACAACAAAGATGCAAACGGAAGGCCAGATTTCCCAAGCAGGTTTTCTGAGCTGAGTGTGACAGGTGGGCCAATTGGAATGTCTTTGGAAGCATGCCTGCAGAATATCTGTACTTTATGTACCAGAATGTTGTATATGTACTCACACAATCCCTCTTACAAGGAGCATACTCTGCATCGACAGAATTCTGAACACTTGGAAAAACAAATGTGTTTTTATTTGACAATGATTTGACTAAGCTGGCATTGAGGAGTTCAGGAATCTATTCTTAGCCTTATGGTTGAATTTGAGGAAATTGAGTTCCTGCCTTGCATTTCTATTCCCTTGCAAGCTCTGCCTTCTGTAGACTTTGGGGAATCAGTGACTCCAGTTGATTGTGTTGCAGGATAAACCTTTGGGTGTCTGAAGTGCTTTGGATGAATAAAAAAGGCAGACACCTGTGTTGAAGAGCTCCCCTTTCAATGTCTGGCAAAAGTTACACTGAACTGTAGACAGAAGGGAATCAGGGAAAACATTAGGAAGTCTTTAAAAATAGGCAGCAGCATCAACCCTATCATTAATGAACTACTGTATCTATTAATTCCTCTCTGATTCCTCCTCTTCAATTTTATGAAGTTTTTTTACTATGAAATTTGTAGAAGTGGATTCCTTTTCATTTTAGTTATGGAATTTTAAAGAGTAACTGCAGGTTTATAATATCATGCAAGACCAATACACAATCTAGCTAACTTGCCTTCAGTTTTGATACACTTAATTTTCTGAAAAGGTCACTTATAACTGCTTGGCTATTTTCCATTTCATAAGAACATTCAATTACATTTACATTTATTTCTAATTTAAGAAAACTCTCATGATAAACAAGATAATTGCAGAGAGTGTTGGTTTGGCAGTTCTGTAGACTAAAGTTGGCATTGAGGAGTTCAGGAATCTATTCTTAGCCTTATGGTTGAATTTGAGGAAATTCAATTCTTCTGGTCAGAAGACCCAGCATAAGCAATGGTGGTAGGAATTCTCACACAGTGGCTTCCACCTACTTGAGATACAGAGCTGAGAGATGTCAATCCTCACAACACAAACTTCACTCTTTGGAACTCTTTACCTTTCCTCTCTGAAAGTCAGTTTTCTGTGTTAACATGTAGTGAAGACATAACCTGAGAGCTTCTTATTGATGCTGTCCTCCACAGGGGAATTTAGGCTTTCTCTCAACATCATGAGATAGCTTTATAGAATCATAGAATGGTAGGGGTTGAAAAGGACCTTTAGAGATCATTTTGAATCAGATTGACATCAACTGTCACTTGCTGCTTGGGTAGGAATGGGTAGAAATTGCTAATAATGAGTAAAGGTCTCAACATCTCATTAGCACATTCCTAAGTGATGTAGGTCTCCCAGGACAACCTCGTCCATTTTTTACAGAAAATTCACCAAGATCATCGTTGTCACCAAGGTCAGAGCAGTGAAACTGCACAGAAAGCTTTGGGCTTTGACATTTCAGTGATCTCTATAAGATCATGTACAGGCATAACTGCTACTGATGACCAAGAACCCATACCTTCCTTGTAAAAGTGTATGCCTGCTACGTGCCCTGTGAAAGGGAAAGGTGAAAAAAATTTGGAGAATCTTCCATTTAAGAGGAAAAAATCTTAACATTTTTCTAGACTACCCAGTATTCCCAGTTCTGACAGTCTTAAACAATACGCCATGCCTATTCAGACTGCACTCATAGATGAACTTCACACAAATATTTACCTTTATCCGTAAGTTACGCTCTTTTTTGAGAATTACCACCATCATCTTTCACTTAAAGATGTGAGATGTGGTTCTCTGAAGTCCTAATCACCAGCACATCATGCTCACCAGCAGAAATCTACTAACATGGAAGTGTAAATGCAGGCTTAGCTAACCACATTGCTCCAATTCATCCTGGTTATCTGCATTAACTCTGCAGTGAAAAGAATCTTCAGGAAAAGAAAAGATAAAATGAGTCATTACCAAATCAATGCAGATGCTTTGACATTGAACTTTTACTTTGGAGAAAAAAGGTAAAAAGCCCCAACTCAGCCTTAAGTAACAGCTTGAGGTGATGCACTAAGGAAAATGAGCTTATTCACTGGCATACTTTGTGGAAACTTTATCATGAAGTATCAAAAGGCGAGATGAAAAATGAATGAGGGCAATTTTCTAAGGAGAATGGGAGAGTTCTACAGGTCACTGTAAGGCTGAAGATCAGTCAGCTGCATTAACCCAGGCCTACAGTCCTCCCATTGATGAGGTGGACCGTAATGTATGCAGAGATTAAACTTTGCTGCCCTAGAGAGAGATGTAAGGATGTTGGATGTTGATCCTTGTTATTTCATACTAAACACGTGTGAGTTTTTCAAGGAGCCAAAAGCCATAGGTGCTTTTCTTAGGCTAAATAGGATGTACACCACAGAGGATCCTGGAATCTGCTGTGCAGATCCATGCAGGTAACGTGCTGCACAGGTACTTTGTGGCTTCATCTGGCATGGCTAAATTTCTCTGATGCCAACATTCAAACCCACTGGAACTAGCTTGAGTCATGAGTAGTTTCAAACCGAGCTTTTGAAGGCTTCGTCTTTTAGAAATAATGTGCATCAGAATACAGAAAGTAATTTCTGCTTTCAGCCAAATTACTTGCTAGACAGCAGAGTTGAAATACAAAAGTACAAAATAAAATCAGCAGCAGTTGTGCATTCTTTAGCCTTTATTTACTGGGGGGAATTGAAACCTAGGCTGAGACCTGCATGAGATATACATGCCATTTTGAACATTTTCTGTACATAATAATTCATAAATTGAGATTGGAATAGCGTGTTGTGTCTTTTGCTTGGGGGGATTTAATCCTACTTTGCATGTACATCATTCAAATCCTAATTAATTGATATTTAATTTATGACAAGGAGCATGCCAAGACATGAACAGAAATAATCTAAATAGGGACTTGCACTGAGAACATTTGTAAATTAACCCAGGGATATGCCTTACTCTGCAGAGTTGTAAATAATATAATGTCATTTTAGTCCTGTGACAGCAAAGAGTCAACAACGAGTACATTATGCTTATCTGCTGGGTTTTTTTCTTCATAATACCTAACACTATTGGGGATTCATTTTGAAAAGCAGGGTCTGAGGATATCTATGTTCCTCCTTTCACCAGTTGTGTTCTTCATATAGCTCACACTTTGTGACAATCTGTAACCCTCTCCATTGTGTCCCCTACAATACCACTTTCCAGAGCAATCTCATTCCTATTTGGAGGTATCTTTTGTTTTAAATTCAAATGACAGTTTTGGAATAATAGTAAAATAAAAAAAAAAATAAACCACTGCCCTCTAGAAGCCTCTCTACTGAATGCAGCATTAGAAGATGATTTTGTACCTTTTAAGTACCACTTCCTTGTGAATAGTTAGCTCTGACTGTCTCAATGAGAGCACTGAGGTAATTATTCATAATGAAATCCCTCTTCACACTGAACAGTGGTGGGTTTTTTTCTTGAACTTGTTAATCACAGAATTCTGTTAATCACATAAAGGTTGGAAGAGACCTTGAAAGATCATCATGCTTATTAATATTGCAGCAAAGATTGATACTGCATCCAGGTGAAAATGAAATGATATATAAAACTAATTTCATGCTTTTGGACTAGAACCTACTTGGGAAAACTCCTGCCTGAGCTGATTCTAGTGAGCACCTTTTCTGTTAAACAGCCAAGGTTCATGCAGAGACTTTTAGAGCTAAATAGTGTATTTTCATAATAAGGTAAAGGAAAGCTACTGTAGCTTGTGGCTATTCATAATGTTTGGAGGATGGATATCGAGTGGGATATCTCAAATTTGCCAGTTATTGGAGTGCAAAGTTTTCTGACCCAGGTTTTGCCATCCTATCGTGTTTCTTGGAACATTCAGGCTATATGTCTGTTGGATTACTTGATGCCTTTTGTTCCATACCCCTGAATGTGTGATAATTTAGAAGAAGGAACAAAATCACAGTTCCTTCCTGTTCCACCAACCCAACATGGTTTGAGGCACAGCACTTCTCAGGAGTTGGGGGAGCATACCTACTCACCCAATCTTGCTTGAGGCTAATGAGAAGGTATTTGTACATCCTTGCATGTCTTGTACATCTGGGGAGGGAAACATGCAGCATGACCCCAAATATCTGAGACAAATAATTTCTTATTGTTCTGAAGATCAAAAAAGAAGTTGATCCCGGTGCATTGTAATTCAAAAGGACAATAAAATCATTGGATTGATTCCTTGGATTTGTTAACTTGTTAAATAAGTAGCATGTCAAAGCTACTAGCATGCAATAAATGTGGTTGTAAATTACCTGTGATTCAAAACTGAAGACACATTTTCATAACCTGCTCAGACATGCTGGTTTAAGTATCTGACTACTGCTTAGTTGTTTTCTTTAGGCAAGCAAGCAGTTAAATAGTTCCCAGGTAAAATCATAGCCTCATATACCATTTCCCGCAGTTGCACTAAGATTCTAACAAATTCTTTTAATCCAAAATGGAAGTTTATTCACAATATGAAGAATGTTACCTGAGTTATATAAAACTTGTGATGCCCCGCTGTGGCAGAATGAGCTGGAGGGCAGCACCAAGTAAGCGCTGGGGGATGGGCACGCTTTGGGCCCCGATACTTCTTGGTAATTTACTGATCTGCTGGAGAACTCCATGATAGAATTACATTCTGGATGCTTGGCCTCTGATTCACCCCCTCGGGACAAATCTTTGCTGGTAGTGGAGCTTGGATCAGGCTTCTGAAAGCTGATAGTGCGTCAGAGTGCACCTACAATAGAGGTCTTATGTGGAGATGTGGCGGTTCCTTTTCTGAAGCTCTCCTCTTCTTTTATTAATGGGATGACGTGCTCATATCCATTTATATATCTCATAAACCTTAAACTATAATGACTTGGCTTATGAAGAGTTCATAATTCAGTGTCTAATGTTCTTGTGCGTAACTCAAAGCCTCTGCTACCTCTGACTTGTGAGAAAATGATAGGTCAAACTAAGCGACTCATTCTTTGCAGTAAAACGAGAGTGTAGGAATTATTTATCAGTATCTTACCCTTAATTTGGCTGAAGAAAGAGCTAATTTCATAACACAAAACAGAGCTGTGTAGGCAATAATAACCATTATAGTAAAAAAGGTTCCACCCAGATGTAAGTGATAAGTCAGTTTTATATGACAGCAAAGCAGTAAATGCATGAATAGCTTATTGAAGTAGAGTATATATATATATATACACACATATTGCCTCCTTCTCACTGCTTCCTACATTGTTTTTCTTAAATCCAGCTTTCATAATCTATTTTAAAAACATAGCATGTATATGAGCAAGGACTCTTCTAGGGGTTTCACAGGGATATTTTTGAAAATCAGAGGTTTTTTGAGATTGGCTGACAGTATTCAGATTGCAGCTTCTGTAGCCTCTCAGCATTCCCTATCGAGTCCTGGGGCAGGGGGATGAGTGCAAGGTGGTGCCTCATGGGTGAAAGCAGATCAAGAAGGAACAGAAGGGTCACTGCTGTTGAGAAGCATCTAGAACCAGATCCTGCAGTAATTTATATCTGGGTCCGGATGGAAATGGCTTCAAGACATCTTAGTTCACTTCCTCTGTATTGCACATTTTCCCTTTTGTTTTGCTGAGCCTCAGCCCAATAGGCTTCATCTTGCAGACTAATTAGAATACACCAATAAATGCAGACAGTAATAGGAAAGGAAGGATTTAATTGTTTTGACATGTTGAGTCTCTACTGAAATTTCTTCATCTAGAGTTTAACTTTCAGAAGTGCAAGGGATGCACAGCTTCTGAAGAGATGACCCATGCATAGAAATCAGGCACTAAACCCACAGATTTCATTTTCTTAATAACTACAGTGGGATTTATCTGACCATTATAATGTCTTTATCTGAGCTTGTTACCCTGGGCTCCTTTTATTACCAGTGGAAAAAAGAAGGCACTTCTAGGGCATATTTTTTTTCATTCTAAAATAGACATCTAAATAGGCCACTTGCATCACATCTTATGAGTGCCAGTATCTTGAATGCTGACTTTATTTAAACATTTTCTTTAGCATTAGCAGTATTATCTCCTTACTGTTTTCATAGCTGGCAATATTTTCTCTTCCCGAGCTGATATATATGCTTTGAGTGGAAAAGTGGCTGTTGGCCAGGCCTAGAGAGTTGTGATGAATGTGGTTAAACCCAGTTGGTAGACAATGTTGTTCCAATCCAGTGGTGTTCCCCATGGGTCAATGTTCGAGCCTGTTCTGTTTAACATCTTTATCAATGATCTGGATGAGGGGATCAAGTGCACCCTCAGTCAGTTTGCTGATGACATGAAGCTGTGCAGGTGCATAGGTTTGCTCGAAGGCAAGAAGGCTCTTCAGAGGGCCATGGACAGGCTGGAGTGATGGACTGAGGCCATTTGTATGAGATTTAACAAGGCCAAGTGCCGAGACCTGCACTTGAGCCAACACAACCCCAGGCAATGCCACAGGCTTGGGGATGTGTGGCTGGAAAACCGCCTAGCAGAAAAGGACCTGGAGGTGTTAATTGACAGTATTTGAACATGAGCCAGCAGTGTGCCCAGGTGGTCAAGAAGGCAAATGGCATCCTGGCTTGTATCAGAAATACTGTGACCAGCAGGGCCAAGGCAGTGATTACCTCCCTGTGCTGGACCCTGATGAGGCCACAGCTCGAGTGCTGTGTTCAGTTCTGGGCCCTTCACTGCAAGAGGGACATTGAGGTGCTGAAGCGTGTCCAGAGACGGGCCACAAAGATAGTGAAGGGCCTGGAGAACAAGTTTGATGAAGAACAGCTAAGGATATTTAGCCTAGAGAAGAGGGGGCTGAGGAGAGACATAATCACTCACTACAACTCCCTGAAAGGAGGTTCTGGTGAGATGAGGGTCAGTCTGCTCTCCCAAGTCAGAATTGACAGGACAAGGGAGAATGGGCTCAAGTTGCACCAGGTGAAGCTCAGACCAGATATTAGGAGGAATTTCTTAATTGAAAGCATTGTTAAACACTGTCCCAGGCTGCCCGGGGAAGTGGTGGAGTCCCCATCCCTGGAGCTGTTGCAAAGCCACATAGCTGAGGTGCTGAGGGACATGGGTTAGTGTTGGCATTGCAGTGTGAGGGGTCGGGTTGGACTTAATGATCTTGAAGGTCTTTTCCAACAAAAACGATTCTATGATTCTATGATTCCTGTAATACACAGTGTTCAAAGCACTTGCCTATATCAAAATATTGCTTGCAATGAGGCTGGAGCTCCAGGTAACCTCAGTCAAGATGACCCACTTCCCCTTGTTTCCAGGAGACCTCATTAAAGGGAAATTATGTACTGCATGTGGTGTTCAAGCAAAACAATTTGTAAGCAAAATATTCATTCATTCATACCAAAAGCTTATAATCATGTAGTCAATAATATATTACTTAGGAATGAATCTTAGAGATATGGTGATTACAGTTATGTTTTTGGCAGACTTTTATAACTGTAATATGTAATTGCAACACAATGATTCTTTTGCCACATCTAAGTACACTGAGCCCATGTCCTTGGAAGTTTGCCACTAGGCCTAAGAATAATTACACTATAAATGTTTGGTAATTAATGTGCCTAGTCCAAGAATTACATGTAGAAAGTTGAAATCAAACGAGTAATAACACTTAATTCTCTTATAGTTAACCTTCCAGTTATTTGAATGAGTGCTAATTAGATCTAAAAAACATAAGCACACTTTAACGCTAATTATAACATTGATTATGTTGTAATTACAGTTGCAAAGGCATAATGAGATTTACTTGTTAACCATTTCAGTGCACATGAAACCACTGTTGTGTGAAAATTCCCATAGAGCTTACCCAAAGAGCCACGGAGACATTGTCTGCTATTGCTCTGGACCTGTGTCAAATGCCTAGAGGTCACGGGAGGGAATTAAAGATCATCACAAAAGCACACAGCTAAGAGCACTTTCAGGAAAGGCGAGTGTTTGATCATGTCAAAACCATTGCCAAAAGGCCTCTGTGTCAGAAGGAGAACGTAAAACTGCTCGTGTCTGGCAGCACGAACTGCCAACAGCCCAAGACTTGGAACTGTGGTGGGCCTGAAATAGGAGCAGAGGGCAGAGGAGCAGGCAGGCACAAAGTCCCTCCAAGCAACGATGGCAATAAGGAAAAGGTCCCACCCAACCTCTTTGCCTTTGTGTGCTCTCCTCTGCTGGCACAAGGTCATGATGATCCTTTCCTCCACGCCTTTAGCTCTGTCAGGCTTTACTATCAGGTACCACCTCTTGCTTAGGGTTGCTGCAAGTAACCTCTGAGTCACTCAAGGAATGCAGGGTGAAGGAGGGGAGTAAAGATGACGAGAGTATGTCAACATCAGGCTGAGGCTCTTGAAAGTTTTCTTTCATACACCACCCCAGCATATTATCACTCGCCCATCCTCCCTCCACAACCAGCACTATGCTGTGAAATAGTTGAAGGACTCAAATATTTTATTTACCCAGGTCCCTGCGGCTCTTCCTTCTCCTGCATGACCCCATTGCTACTTCTCTGTTCCTGAACTCTACTAGGAATGGTGGCACCACAGGTGCTTTTCTCACCTAAGAGTATTCGGTTTTGGGTCCTGTACCTCTTTATACCAGATACAGGAGTTTTTACTGAGGCAGAGCTCTACTTTTTTGCACACTGATGCAACAGCTGATGCACAGGGTGAAGAAATTAGTATATTTTTTCCTTATTGTTCTTAACAATAACAATATTAGGATTTGGAACAGCTAGAAGTAGGACAAACACCCTTCAGAAAAGAAGGAAAAAACATCACTGTTGCTTAAAGCAATGAAACCAGCCTGCTGTGGACCTGCCCTCTTCCTCTATCACTGATGCTCCCAGATGTAGAATAAGGAAGGGAAGAACAGGAATACTGAAAACGGGGAAAAGCAGAATTATTTGCTCAGAGACTGATCCTGCTGTAGGTACCAGGAGCTTGTCTCCTCCCCTGTGAGTTAGCCCCACCCTCTTTTTTTATGCTCTGGGCTATTTTGGGCAGGCAGTGAGAACTGCAGCTCTGACAGATGAGGATACTGTACCAGCACACAGCAGCACTTGTTGCTCTGAAGAACTATACAGCTGTAACAGAGACTACTTTTCTGCTGCCTGTCTTTTTTAAATGGTTATTATTTATTTATTAACCTGCAAACTTGTTTTCTCCTCTGGTTTTGAGCTTTATCATTACAAATGATGTTTTAAAGTCTTTGTGAGAGCTGTTCGGAAGGGCAACATACCTGCTGTGCAGTTGAAACCTCCTTTTGCCAGTTAATAGCAGGAGATCAGCTGGTAGCCTTTGGGACTGAAAAATGACAGACTCTGTTCCTGCTAATGGGGAAGGAAAGGATCCTGAAATAGAGCTCTTTGTGAAGGTAAGTTGCACTGTGAGCTGGACACTGGTGTGACTCTCGGATCAGCTCGACTTCTACAGAATAATCAAACTTTAATTTTCTGGCACTGAGTAGAAGCAGCGCTTTGACAGCCTCTTATCTCTCGTGCACATGTTCAAACTGCTTTCTTCTTTGTGGCATTAATATTAGGTAATGTGGAGGGAGAGTCAGAGTTCCTGTATTTTGTTGTTCTTTCTCTCTTTATGAGTTTGTCTTGATATTCTTAGCTTGCTGCCTGTAATGTACTGTCCTAACTTAAGACTTTAGGCTTTTGACTTTAGGTTTTTCACTAAGAATCTTGATTTCTTTCTCCATTTTTGGGAAGAGATCATGAAGAGCTGAGGGGTACCATAACTTGGTACCTTGGCAGAGGCTGTCAGATCTGAAACAGCAACAGATCATAAATTGAAAAAGGATTGAGACAAGTGGCAGAATCCTGATTTTTCCTAGAATAGTTTTTGTTTGTTTTTTTTCCCCCTAAAACAAAAAAAGAAAACTAAATCAGTTTCTACTCTTAGTTTCCTCTGTCTAAAGCTCATTCTGATTTTGTACAACAATAACTGAGAATAGACACTTTTCAGTGTCTATAGAAAAAAACCCCCACACCTGTTATATGGTAGTATTTCAGAACGTTTCAAATTATGCATATCTGTTGGTGTTGTGTTATGAAAATCTTACCATTAAAATCAATGGCACAGTTCAAACTCATTATATATGCAACATTATTAATAGCAAACTTCAGGCAAACTTTCTCAGTGAAGAGCTCTACATATGTCATATGAGCCAAAATCATCCCTGTAAATCAGTAGGATTATTATTAATATGTGGGAGTTACATCAGACCCTTTGCAAACAGAGTTCTGAATGACTGGGAAAGCAAACTGCAGCCCCTCCCTTCTGTCAAGTTGAGGATATGTAATTACTTTGTACTTCTTGATGGATATTTTGGGCTGCAAGTTGAAATGTCAGCCACATCCATGATATGTATACATGGCCTCTTCATACATCTCCCAAAACCAGTCAGTTGAGGTGCAGCCTTTCTGACCAAGCCAACATCGAGGTCCTTTTCCCCAGCTAACAGAATTTCCAGTACATAAATGCCCAGTAGATCCTTTGTGCAAAGCTTAACATATTAAAATGGACCTGCATGGGTCCATACATCCAGAGACTTTGTCTCTTACAAGTTGTTTAGGGTATTTAGTGGAGAAGTTTGTGGGCTAAAAAATAGGTTAGTGGGGTTGTTTGGCACTCTGTCATCACAAAAGTGTTCTGGAATGCAAACCTTTAGCTACTGATTTGTTTTAGTGCTAACACTCTTTTATGGAGGCTGATATGGATGTTTGTGATATATGGTTCTTTGACTGCATGAGCTCTTAAAGAGGAGGTCATTGCCCAGTTTCATTGCTGTAAGTCCTGCATACATAAGTTACTGGAAAAAAATATACCCTGCGTTCAGTTGAGCCATGCCATCACCTGAAGATTTATACCTCTAGAAAGAACATTTTTAGTAATGTGACTTCCTGCATAATGCATGTTACAGGGTTGAATAGAGACTCTCATATAAACTCATAATTTTCAGAGCTGAAGTAAAGGAATTATTTGGTTTCTGCCTGGAGACTGTCCATTTAGGTTGAAAAATTGCAGTACTTGATGTTTTGGAAAAGTGCCATTCATTTAATGGCAAAATCAAAAAAGTTGCATAGTAGAGGATGTAACCAGAGTATTAAATTATGCATCTTAGAAGTTGAAAATAAAAAAAAAAGAGAAGACTATTTAAACAGGAGATGAGCTAAAACTTGAAAACTAGGAGAACATAAGAGAAATATGAACAGGTGAAAATTTTTCTGGAAGCATGAAATTTAAGGGATTAGGGTATTAGTAAAGGAAAGTAAGCAGGAAGGGTGATCCAGGAGAGAATCTGCAAAGGAGAAGGCACTCGCTGTGTCTGTTTTAAGGTTGAAAAGAAGAAGAGAAATTTGGCAGCTTCTGGAAGAGTATGAGATACTAGGATAAATGGCAAATCTAAATAACACAGACCACACTTGAGGCAAGTATTTAACACCAGGATATGTTGTCTGTCAATGAGCATTTCATCCTTTGATTTTTGTGGAACTAATACTTCACTTGAGGAAAAGAGTTCTGCCCTGCATCCTTAAATGAACACACTGACATAAAATGCAGAGATCAGTGAGAAAAAAGTAGGGCAGTAGATGTGGCACGGAGAAAGCTTTGTCTTCCACATGCCCAAATAAACCAGAAAGAGCTGTTTTTCACCAGTCATAGGTTCTCTAATAAAAGCACTTTCTGTCTCAGGTTAAAAAAAGAAAGGTGTTACACAATTGCTCTACTTCTCTTTTCTATTTAACAACAAGGAGAGCAGGAACCTTAGAAAGACAAGGAGAGAGATGGTTGTAAACAAAAGAACCGTGCTGTAACCTAATGCAGGCTGGCTATCTCCTGAGCTATGCTGATGGGCTGGGCACCCCCAGGACATGGCCAGCTGAACCAGAGACAGGTTAAGTGGTTATCACACCTAGTTGTTATCATCCCCATTGATTTTCCTCTTTTTCTTGTGTTGCTTTAGCCTGGATCTGTGAGATATTTTTTTGTGAATGAGTGTTTGTGTTTGAAAGACGTTTGATTGCGAGTAAACTCCCTCAAATCTGGGACAGGACACAAACAGGCCGATGGTGAGAACCGGCAGAGCTAAGGAGCATTAAGGTCTTCGGGGAAGATGATGTGGTCTTAATCAGACCTCTAGTTTGTGTAAGCAGGCCCTCTGTGAACACTGAAACTCTTCAGCAGCAATTCCCTCTCTAAACTTGTTTGACAAGGAATGGGAAGAGGCTGCCAGAGAAAAAGGCTTGATAAGTGGTAGCATGAGATGCTGGCAGCAGCAGCTTTGGGGGAGTGAGCATCAGGAGGGAGCTCTTGCTCTGTGCTTAACGCGGCTTGTTGTAACTCAGGTTGAATGTAATTCTTTGTGTGTTGGAGAAGAAAAGTGCTGCTCTATAAATGACACTTATGAAAGGTATATTTAGCTTTTCCCGGCAACCTGTATACTTGAACATAATGACTAAACTGAAAAGGTCCTCTTTCTACATGCAGTAATACCAACTATTCAAATACATATGGGAGGATCACAGGACTTTCATGGATTCTTTCTCTTTGCAGTGGAAATGGGTGTTTGGATGTATGTTCCTTGCATTTCAGAATTAGAACAGCTCCCAATATCTAGAAAGTTAATTTGAAGGGAGATATGTTGTATACATGGAAAACAAAACATGACACCAACCAGATTGTATTTGCATTTTTCAGAATGAGAGCGGTCTAGAAAGCAAACAAACCACAAGAAAGGTCCAAAGTACATTTCATTTATTCATTCATTCATTCATTCATTCATTCATTCATTCATTCATTCATTCCTGCTTTAAAAACTGTCTGTAGCACTATATGTGTTAATCCTTATTTCTGACAATGAAAAGACGATAGTGTCATCATGGTGGGAGGAGAACGTGTGGTGATCTGGCAGACAGTTATTTCTGGAAGAAGTCATTGTCGTGGTATTGAGTGGTTAATATTCTGGATATGTTCGTCAGCTCAGTTGTGCAAGAGCTTTTGCTTAAAAGGTATAAGGCTTTACTTCACAAAGTGTTCAACTGCAGTCACATAAAACACCCTTCTAGAGAAAACGTGAAGGTCCTTGCAAATGTAAGAAGCAAAAGAGGCCTCTCAAAGACTTTGGGCTTCCATGATCACCGATTGAGACATTGAACACGTTACCATCTGCCAGCTGAAGGCATAAAGGCATGAAATGCACCGAATGTTCTCAGCCTGTTCCTCCCATCAGGAGTGCAACCAGGAACAGTGAAAGTGCATTTGCAGGGTCTCAGGGAAGCTGGAATAGGCAAGGGAAGGCTCAAGGATTGAAGTATTTTTAGAACCCCTTGCAGTCATTTCTTGTTATAAGACTATCACAAAGAAAAGAAGTTTGTCCTGGTATGCTCACGGTCCTCTAGAGTGGCAAACAGACATGCAAGGAACCTGTGAGCCCTTTGTTATCTCCAACGGTTTCATTTCAGGGAGACTTAAGGCTCTTTTAGGAGTACGTTAAAAAGCAATGGCAAGATTTGACACCAGACATACTGTCCCTGAAGGAATTGATCAGCCAGAGCACCTGGCCATCCAGGACAAAGCAGTCATCTTGCTGATTTATGTGCTCCAGCCAAAGCCCAGGAGTCACTGTTCTTTGGAGGGTGAAGCTGCCCTCTCCTCTTCTTTGGACACAATTATCCCAGAAATTATCCCAAGGAAGTGCAAGATTTTTATGCACTCTGGGATTTCTTTTTGTGGATTTTCTGGGTTTTTAAAATGAAAGTTATCTCTGGCAAAAGATTTCAAGCTAACCTGGTTTTGGATTTCAGTGAACTGCTGCAATGTATCCCTAACAAAGTTAGAAATAAAAATGTTACTCCTGGTACAAACAATCATTCCCCACTATTAAGGCTTTTGTGGTTTTAATATAAAAGAATCACTGTGATGTGAAAAATGATTACAGTTTCAGAAATTTGAGGTTATCAAAACTAATAACTAATAACTTGACAAGAACCTTTCAACCCATAATAACAAGTCTGTAATTAAAAAGCTTCACTCAAGAAGTATTTTGATGATGTGTAGAAATCACAATCAGATCTGGAAGGTACAAAGTTAATTTTTGTTTAGTGAGAAGTGTGGGTATTTTACCAGGTATGATGAACACAGCTTTTGGCTTCCATACAAAATCATTACTAAGTTCAGTGAAACATTCTAAGTAAAGATGAAATAAAAAAAAAAAGAAAAAAGCATGAGGAAACAATTCTGATATTGAAACATCTGGTTCAACCTGTCTGGTGCTCCAAGACCAACATTAACATTTTTTTGGGTACTTGGTCAGGAGGTTGGGCAGGCCTTTCGCGTTTCAACAGAGACAGCCACCCTACAAAGCAGAGCTGTACAGTGTGTGCAGTCTCTGACATTTTTCAGCTGTCACCCAGTAAGTGGCATGAGCACAGGGGGTTACTATGGGTCTTGAATTTTTTATCCACTCAGAGCTGTTGAGCAGATGGTGGGCACCACAATGCATGTCTCTTCCAAACTTATTTTTGTGAGGTGGTGTGAGAATGGCCTCTTGAGTCTCCTCTTCTAATGTACTGACCTTGTGCATTGGTATTAGTTAACAAATTTATAAGGTTTACCAGTAGCCCAGGCATCAGCATATACTGGGAAGAAAACAGTTTTACTACCAGTAAATATGTTTCATAAATACATGTGGAGTGACTCAGGTATTTTAGTGTCATTCTCTATCCGTTCCTAATTTAGATCATTTCCCATTTGGAATGACTGGGTTGAAGCCCATAGAGTTTAAATATGTCTCTATCTCCATCTATATCTTTATATAGATACATGTGTGTATATATATATATATATATATATAAATATTAAATGATCACAAGAGAGTCAGGGC
Source organism: Urocolius indicus (assembly GCA_013401255.1). NCBI lineage: Eukaryota > Metazoa > Chordata > Aves > Coliiformes > Coliidae > Urocolius > Urocolius indicus. Next base: position 105,473 of record WBNH01001083.1, read on the forward strand.
TCCTAAACCTGAATCACAAATTAATAGTAACTCCACTACAGATCCAGTTAAATCAGGGAAATTCTGCCTGGACTGATAATTAGTTCTCTGCTCTTTTTATTAGGAATTTTCATTAAAATAATCAAAAGAATAGTCAAGGGAAAAACATTCACCTTGAAAAGGTCTAATTTTGCTTTAATCTTATATTGTTATGAAAAAATAATTTGATAAGTTAAAAAAATAGCTACTTAGCAAATATTTTAAAATTCCAAGTTCCTTTTTTTCCATGTCTGTTTTCTCTCTGAGCATTTGCAGAGATTGTTTTGTGTCAAGACAAGTGCCTCACTGGTGGGCATATTAGAGATGGGCAGTGAACAGTTTAAGCAGACAAAATTCATGAAGGGACTTCACAGGCATATAATCACTATCTCTACCACCTCAAACCTAGTCTGGAATGCTTTTAGAATTGCTTGGGAAACCAGATCTGAAGTTGAGAAGGGATTTTTAACTGTGTTTCCTTCTGCATAAGTTCACGATTTAATCATTAGTTTATGGCTAAAGGTGAATGACAGCCTTATCTGCTGTGATTTTTTCTCATATAAATGGCAGTGGCTATTTGCTTTTTATTGAACTTGATGGAATGAATGTCTGTTAATTGTACTTTTTTGAATATGCATAACTTTATTTCTTTAAATGCCTTTATAGGTTGGATCCATAATTCAAATGGATAAGACTTCAGAAACATTCAGGACCTGTCATATCATATGGCCAAAGAGCCAGTCATGTTTGTACTGCTGAGTTCAATGGCAGCAGTTAGGCCAGTTTAAGTATATTTGAGACCTCGTTTAAACTCCACCTACTCTTTCCGTTATTCCAGCTTTTCTGAGCCTCATAGTCAAATACGATAGATAGAGTGTTTTAATTGTACCACAAAGGACTAGTGATATTCCTAATTATTATTGCTTTTACTGAGAAACAGCCACTCATTAGCTTGAGTGCTCTATGTTTAGCTGCAGATCACTCTTCTTCCATCTCCTGCAGCACACATATTGTCAGGCTCACAGGTTGTTGTGTCATGGTTCAGCGATGACAGTGAAGCTCCAGTAAGTGTCCCCAGGAATCTTCTATTGGCAATATATGGCTCTGCTGCAGCTATTCCAGAACAGCAAATGTCACAGAGATCATTTGACACAAGGTCCCAAAAATATACAGGGAACCTTTCCAAGAGAGTACCAGTAGGAAGTACGTCTGCCTGTGCTCCAGAGTTTAATGTCAATATCAATTCACCTGGCTCTATCAAATACATTTTGATGGAAGGCTGTGTAAGGATTGTTCAGGATGACATATTTATCATTACAGCATCAATATTACTTAGTTCTTGTATGACACATAATTCTTCACAAAGTGGCAGATAGCAGAAAAACAATCCCAGCAATGCTGCAAAGAGGTAACATAAATGCTATTACTTCCATTTTGCAGCTAAGAGCTCTGGTAGAAAAATTTTCAAATGACTCTGTTTTAATGGAATTGGACAGATTTTAAATGAATTATTATTTATACGTGAATATCAGAAGGTTTCTATTATACCTGTTAGGTTTTTTTTTTTTTTTTCCAGCAAAGATTGGCTCAAAGTCATAGACACAATCAGTTTGAGTAAGGAATATGGTGGTTTTGTGCTGGATTTAAACTCTATTCAAATCTACAAATCTTACATGACCTAGGAAATCAGAGCAGGTACCTGAAGTGCTACAGTGGGTATTTTGAAAATAGCTTGAAGTGGTTTGCTTGACACAGTAAAGTTTAACACAGACCAAGTCCAGAATAGATCCTTATTTCATTTCCTTCCTTGCCCCTTGATCTTTGCCCTTGATTGGACTTCTTCTGTATTGCTGACATGCAGTAAAACTCATCTAAATGTGATAACAGTGACATGTGCACACATCTGGAGCTCTGAGTTAAAAAAAATCTTTGATGAGTTTTGTTGGCATCACATGTTCCTGGCATGATTTTTTTATGTTTGACTTAAGAGCTTGAAATTATTACAGTTGAAAAAAAATAATTCAAAATGTATTCAGCTGTGTTTGGAAGATCCAAAGCCAATAATTTTATCTAATAATGCCTAAGGGTAGAACTTTCTGTAACTAATTACACTTACAGCATTTCATTGCTGTTTGCTACATAACTTGTTTGCAAGTTCACATGTAAATGTAGAATGGGTCCATGGAATGTTTTCTCTTACTCTGTTAAATTAAATGAGTCTTTGTAAATGAGTATTATTATGTCCTTCTCAATAGTAATTTAATAACTTATCTTTTAGAGTGTTTATGGTTTTACCTTTCTATACATACCCTTTCTAAATAATGATGTTGTTCACTGGCTGAAGTGGGTTGTCCATGATATGACACAGATTCCTCTTTGATTCAATGACTAGTGCACCACAGAAATTGCATGGCTACAGTGGCATAAAAGACGTGCTCAGAGGAGGCTGGGACATGAAGCACCTGAGATATGGCTCTGTAACACACTGTAACAAAATTCTGCCATGTTAAAATGACTTGGTTGTTGTCAAACTCCAAATCAATGTTGTTTTCACTTTCCATTCTGCAGATAAATGGACACTTATCTTAATACAAAGAAACATTAACGGCTCCCACCAGCTGTTTTTTTTTTTTGTGTATGCAGCTCCAATCAAACTGAAAAGCTCTTGCCCTGGAAATTTTGCAATTTCTTACACTCAGCAATATGACTAGGTTTCTACCCAAATTCTTGAGAGGCTTTATTTACTTGTTTGCTTTTCTAACTGCTTCCGCAACCCAAAGCAAATTATTCAGACTCTCTCTCTCCCTGATAAAATGCTGATACCAGTCTTTCTCTAACAGATGTGAACACATTGTGGAAGCTGAGAACATTCTTTACCCTTATCCCAGCACAGCATCCTGACCACCACTTAAAATAGACAAGAAGGGACCAGATCGTTGAAACAGAATACCTGACAAACTATATGGAAAATGTCAGTTTCCTAGACATAAAAGAAATTGGATGTTTGTCTGCTTTCAGGTACAGGCTGTTGAGTGCCTTATGAAATGTCAGGTTGTGAGCTAGATCCAACTCAGTTTTGTGCTGGTGGTGATGTGGACAGTTTGAGCTGTCCCCTATAGCAGCTGAGCCAAAGCTCTTTTCTGCTGGTACATTGTCCCCTTTTTCTTGCCCTCCTTTTTCCTACTCAGGGTCTTGTATCTCTATAGTACCTTCTTTTTCAACTTCTCTGTTTTTTTCCTACCTGCTCTCAGGCACTCAGACTCAAATTTATACCAGTGTCTTGATCCTTGTGATTTCTGTGTTGGCCCCCAGGGTACCCTGATTCAACCTCTGCCTAAGAGACATTGTATATCTGGATGCTTGACTGCTTCTCCACTTTTTCCCCATCTGCCTGATTGCCAAAAGACCTTGAAATAATTCCTTTATATGTATTTCTGGAAACTCTGTATAAAATTGAGACAAAGCACTAATTTAAATGTTTCAGGACAGCTGTCTTCTAATAGCTTATTAATGCCTCTGTAGGACAGTAAGAGCTGAACCTATCCTTGCAATAGCTTCTTTGGGATAAATAACATTACATTAAGGATGCATTTGCTCAGATGGTGACAGTTTGCTCTTCTAAATCATTCTTGATAGTCACTAATTTTGTGTGCAGATAAGATGACGGAAGCCTATGGCATTCACCTGTATGTTCTTGACGAAAAAGGTAATAAGAATGTTCAAAGCCTAATATTCATGGCTGAAGCTGATTTTCATTACCTTAAGTTACAAAACTTAAATTTCACACATTTAAAACTTGGAAAGATTATATATGAGAATAATATTCTACTTTTCTCCTTCTGTAAGTCCATGTGTAAAAAAAGCCATTCCCTGACAATTTTTGTTCCTTCTCCTGTGTTTGTTGGTTTCCTCTGCAGTAAAAAAATGGTTATGACTCAGTTTGCCATTCACCAATATTTCAGGTGTTAATACCTTTCCATGAGACTGAGAATGGAGTTTGCACACAGAAGGAAGTTTGCTTGATTTTCATATGGCTTTAGTTTTTCTTAACCACAACAATGCCAAAGCAGATATAAAATGTTCATACTTCTGCTGCTAATGAAAACATGTAAGTCTGATGTTTTGCTGTTTGAAAAAGGACTGACCACCTCCAAAGAGTAAGCAAGCTAGCAGTGGAGTTCAAAGTATGAGTTAATCCATGGAGATGTAAGCTCCAGCTCAAAAAAACATCTGACAGCTAAGCTCAACAACTGCAATTCAGAAAAGATTGTTTTAAATGTTCAGCAGTTGCTTTTCAAAAAACCAAAACAGCTTTCATCAAAAACAAGGTGATAGTACAGATCTATAACCTTCCTGGATGCTGATACCTGTTAAGTGTACTCAGACCCCAGTGCTGCAAAGGAGGTTGACCAATCTGTTGTGTGCTTTGGTGTCTGTCTCTCTGAACATAAATCTCTTTTCCAGTCCTTGAAATAAAAATTACCGAAGACTTTTTAGATAAAATCTGAAGCACTTAAGAGTCATGGCAGCATTTTACAGATGCAGAAACTGAGAAGCAGTTGCCTTGTGCAAGCAGGTCGAGCAAGAACACTGCTTTGCTCCTGTGCTCAATCTTCCAGGCATAGCTATTTTGTCTTTTGGATTTTGTACAGCACTTAGCATGACTGATTCAGTGTTCCTGTGCCACACCTTAGTAATTCACAGTAAATATTCCAACAATAAATACACAAATTATACTAGTCACAACTATGCTTTTAAAATATTTTTTTGCTTTGCTATTAGTAGGGAGGGGTCAGGGTTTAGGTTATCTTTTGGCTGGCTATTATGAATGGAAGCTAATATGTAAAAATGAATAATGTTAAGGCTTAAGATACTTAAGTTAGCCTGGAGAAAACGAGGCTCAGAGGAAACTTTATCGCTCTCTACAATTACCTGAAAGGAAGCTGTAGCAAAGCAGAGGTCGGTCTGTTCTCCCTAGTAACAAGCAATAGAAAAGAGAAAACGGCCTCAAGTTGTGCCAGGGGAGATTCAGGCTGGATATGAGGAAGAATTTCTTTACCCAAATGGGTTGTTGAGTCTCCTTCTCTGGGAACATTCAAAACCCACCTGGATGAGTTCTTGTGTGACATACTCTAGGTGGTCCTGCTCTGGCAGGGAGGTTGGACTGGATGATCTTTTGAGGTCCCTTCCAAGCCTTAAGATTCTGGGATTGGAGCGGGCTGCCCAGCGAGGTGCTGGACTCACCATCTCTTGAGGTGTTTAAGAGATGGGTAAATGTTGCACACAGGAAAATGGTCTAGTGGTTGACGGGGCTGGGACAAAGGCTGGACTCGAAGGTCTTAAAGGTCTTTTTCATCTCAAATGATTCTATGATTCTAAGTTGCCATCCTTAAGGCAATATTTGTCATTTAAACAAAAGACCAAATACCACTTGACTGCAATATTAAATGTATCTGTAGGGGGACTTTTAATTTAGTGGTAACAAGTATAACAAGACATATTAACAGTTAGCTAAGGTCAGATATAACCAAGTTAGAAATAAGCTTAATAGTAACTGTAAAGATGACTAACCATTGGAAAGAATCACCAAAAAAGATACGCCCTTTCTTCTGATTCAGATTAAGACTAGATGTGCTGAATTACAACATATATAGAGATAATAAAGGAATAAGCAAGCCATAAAATCTATGAACTAGGAAGGTACTGCAATCTCATATATCTTGGCAAACCAGAACAGGGCTTGATTCAAGCACAGAAGAAATCTTGGATTTCTATATCTCTAAAAGATAGCACAAATTTGATCAAAGCCAGTCTGATAGACATGATGTTTAGTGGTTTATTGTGTGTTTCAGAATGTCTCCTCGTGTTCTGAGTGTGATGATGGGATGGAAATAGCTCAGGTGGTAGCTAAATATATGATTACTCATATTTGCCTGGATATGTAGTGGCTGAATTTTGGAAGGGCCTCCAAAGTCTGAGCAGATGCTGGCTTGGCCAGGGCTCTAAATGCTGTGTTGGTATGGGTCAGACCTTGAGGCTGAGGTAAAGGAAGAGCTGGATTGGGAGATATGAGAGCTGAATTCTCCTTCTGTTCATCATTGCCTAAGTCATGCTGCTTTCCTGTGCCTTGGTTTCGTTTCCTATGAATCATTTGCACCAACATTCATTTTCATTTCTGTGTAGCCTGATACTTTGTCGAGCTCGAATTGCATTCCTTCTTTTCTCTTTACATAGAAGAATGACTGTAAAAGCTACCCAAGCTTTGTGGTTTAACTCCTCACAAAATACTGAATTAATTCTCAGGTTGGGCAGGTGCTTCTCTATATCAATTGCCAAACTTGTCTTCCCTGTGACATTTTAAATCCCAGATAAATATCCTGAAGCATGCCACCCGTCACATTGTTGTTTTGGGTGCTGTTGTGTGTCTGTACCTGTGTATTGTCCAAAACAAGTGGAATTCAGAGGAATTGGCCCTGATGGATTATCACTGTTGTTGCTGGTGTTTTTCTAGATAGTGATTCAATTTGTGTGGGTCAACAGGCACGTTGTGTTACTGCTTTCCTTTTGCTTTTAGCTGCTGAATGGGCAGCTTCAAACAGATACAAATGCATATCATGGGAGGAAATTATGTTCTTTCACTGTCCTGTGTTTCGTGATGAGCCATTGCTGCTGATTCAGTGTGCAACTGGAGACCTGTTTCATTTGTTTATTTTAGATACAGTATTTTTAAAAAAGCTCTTCCTGGATGAAGAGAGGTTGAATCATGGAATATTCTTGCAGGTTGCAAGATCTCTCAGAATGGCAGTTTTAATTGTTTCTCTGTACCCAGTTCTTTTAAATGTTCAAGACATGCCAAAAGGATTCAGTGCTCCAAACCTCTTTATTATTGAGCCTTTTTTTTTCAGACTTCTACTTCAGACTTCAGAAATTGGATCATTTAAATTTACTTTTCTTCTCTGACTGCTGACTTGCCCATGCAGTTTGACAGGGAATAATATATATTCCTTGATTTAGTGAATTGCCCATTCTTGTATTGAAGTGCTCTAACTTTGAAATTTTTGATTCCTTTTCTTTCTAAGATCAATATATCTGAATCCCCAAGTTATGCTCCAGATCCAGTTCTATACCTGAGCCTTGTTTGAGGTTCAAAAATGACCTGTTGCTTCCTCTGCATTTAGCACTCACCCTGCACCAAGACAGAGCTGTAAGAATGTCCTCAGTGGATGAATGTAATCTTTTGGGGTGTAGTCCATCTCCAGGTTCTCTAAACACCCTGTCACTCTTACTTCTCAATATTTGGTCTGTAATAAAAGCAGATGAACACATATGCAGGAAGACTTGTTTCAGATTGGGAAGTATCTACCTGGCCATCCTGGTACACTGAAAACAGCAGCCCTACGATATGTATTTACAGGGATAACTCATCATCTTACTGGGCTGAGCATAATCTCTGCCTGATGGCCTGATGGTTCAATGTTTATCTCAAAAATGACAATTCTACAATAATAACAGTAATTTTTAAAAGTGCTGATTGTAGACAACTACCCAACTCCAACCTTGAAGAGCTGAGGAAGGATGTGACCAGGAGGGGAACTTAGAGGAAGCAGAGTCCCACTCTCCTGACAAAGAGACAAACCTTGAAACATCAAGTTTTTTTTCTGAGGCACGGAAATACTTCTCTCTTTTGACCTTGGTCACTGCTCTCAGGACCATCTGCACATGTGGCAGTGCCTTGCTGCAGCTCCCATGGGCAAGAAGGGCTTTTCATAACTAGCCCCTGGAGATCTCTTCCACTCTGGGATCAATTTGAAAAAATTAATTAAAATGAACTAAAATTCAGGATTAATTTGAAAAATTACTTTAAAATGTCTTTAAATATTCTATTTATTTATTTAAATGGGTTTTTAACATTTCTTTAAACCATATCCAGGATCATTGAAAGTGAGTGCAGTTAGCAGTAATCACATTTTGCCCTGGTGTCAGAAAGAAGGATTTTGCACTGACTGATGTTTAGCTCTTTGTCAGAAGCCTATATTTGTGGGATTTCTCTGTATTTGTTATTTTTCAAGTGCATTTGGCATTTCATAATAACAGAAAAAATATTCATTCAGAGAGAATAAGAACTAAACTTGAAAAAATTGCTAATTCTTCAAAGCTTATTTAGATACTTGAGTGAATTTGGGCCTAGCTGTACACAAATACATACAAAAAGTTCAGAAATTCTCTTGCCAAATGGTAGTTTCTCAATCACCTCATTAACCTGGACATTCCAATAAGCTTTGCTCACTTGATACTTGACATATGGAGTTCAAATATCATTCTGCAGATTGCTGTTGTTCAGCCTAAGAGCTCTCTGACAGCCTGCAAATGGAAACTCACACACAGGATAAACCAAAGTGCTGCCAGAGAAACCTCTGAAAGAAAGCAGGGTGAGATTCAACCCTTCTTTAGATATAATGATCAGGCCCACTTACCTGTTTACAGCATGAGAAGGTTCCAAATTATGGATTATAAGTGATTAACCATGCTGGGAAACAGATTAATCATATTCTTAACAGATTGGACAACAAACTGTAGATATAAAAGAAACTTTTAAATAAACTTATAAAATAGTTTATATAAGATATGCATCTGTAAGAATAAAATAGAAAACTGTAAGTTTTACAGTAAGCACAATGTGATTCTATCACAGCACAAAATCCAGCTGTATCAGCTCAAGCCTGATTGTTCAGATTAAACTGTAGCAACAAATTTTAGTGACCATTAAGTGAATGTTTTCCTGTAGAACAGACAATAGGACCTAGAAGGTTCAGATGGTCTTTTTGGTCTATTTTATTAAGCCTGAGACAGAAAAAACATAAAGAACTTATCTGTAAGCATGCCAGACATTAATTAGTCCTGCAGTGTTGCAGATCATAAATGAATTGTGAAGCTAAAGGAAAGCAGAATAAAGATTTGACTGACTTATGGAGTTTGGTTGGACACTGTCTTCAGAGGAGGAGAAGGTGGCACCTTCCTATGAACATAATGATAAATGAGTGGGTGACTTACAGTGCAAGATCTCCACATCACAGTCCATTTCCACTGTATCAAACGGGATTTGTTTAATTTGAATAAGGAAAGTGGGTGATAACGTCAGAGAAACAGAGGCTGGCAAAGGGATGGGAGGCAGGGACAGATTTCAGTGTTGCTGTCACCAACTTGTCTGGTGAAGCCAGTGAATAGAGTATGTGGCTGACAGGTGAGGGGCATAAAATGAAAGAAAATTAAGGAAGCTATTTTTGTGGAGAGAAGAGAGTGAGCAGGACAAATCTGGGAAGAAGGTTACTGATTGCATCTGAGGCAGGTATGCTAGGAATGATAGTTTTGCTCGAAAACCGTGCTGGGGTCACTGCTGGTCTTCTTGGAGAGCGGCCCACTTGCAGCACGAGGGACTCGGCTGAGAGGGACTCAGGAGTGATGAAAAAAAAAGAAAAAGACAGCTTTCTTCTCTGTGAGGGTGGTGAGGCAATGCACAGGTTGACCAGGGAGGCTATGGCTGTCCAATCCCTAGAATTGCTCAAGGGCAGGTTGGATGGGTCTTGAAGCAACCTGGTCTAGTGAGAGGTGTCCCTGCCCATGGCATAGGAGTTGGAACTACATGACCTTTAAGGTCGCTTCCAATCAAAACCGTTCTGTGATTCTATGATATTGGGAAGAGTCAACATGGTCAAGGATCCCATAAGCAAAAAAGATGGGAAAAGGTGAAGAGGTGCTAGAGAAGTGGCAATGGCATAATTAAGAATTTATATATATGAAGGGAAGAAAAGTAAGAATTATTTTAATAAACAGCATTGAATTCAACATAATTTTTTTTTTTTTTCATGCTTGATAGCAGGATAAAATTAAAGGAAATTCAGTCTGAGCATCAAGTCAAAATGTATTTTGAGAAAATTATCAAAACCACGTCCTCTGGGACGTTTGTGAAGCAGCATCACTGGAGGATTTCAAACCGACCAAAACAGTATAGACACAGACTTAAGAAATCATCCTGCACTGAGATGGCAAGTAGACAGAAATGTGGTCCAAACTCCACTCACTGATCAGCTGTTTTTTTCTACTTACATAATTTCTCATACATCAGTTTCAGAAGTCTGTACTGTAAAATACTTGCAAATTGCACTTTACTACTAATACATACTTATCCAAAATATCTCAGTAGCTTTTGGAAAGCATGTCTCTCTTTTTCTTTTCTTGAGCATTTGATATTGAAAACACAAATTGCTTTGCTTTTAGATGAGTCACCAGGAATGTTTACTTGCTGTTTATGTTGCTGTCTTAGACTCCTGTTTTTGTTGTGGGTATTTACATTTACAAACCCAGTACTTGCTCTCTGTTTCTTGTTTAATGAAATATTCAGAGAGAGGTGCGTTCTCCTCCTTTGTAGATGGCTATTAGAAAAGTTTGTCTAGTAGTGTAACACCTCCTTTAATGGCTAAATTTGACTGCATGTCTGTGTAAATGATCGGATGAACAAATACAACAGTTTTGGCAGATAAGAAGATATTGAAAATATCTCCCAAACACTAAACTCTGTAGTGATTTCTCTGTGAGTAGCTGGGAACTAGAAAATACGTTCATGTTGCATTTGTAGTCCTGTGGCAGTAAGGCTTGGTCCAACTGTTGGTAATATTGTATTGATAAATAACTGTTTTAGTGAAGGTATTGTGGGTTGCTTTGGGATGTCATACCAAGAGGCAAACACCAAACCAAAGACCCATCTGAGCATGCGATGTGCTGCTCCTTTGCAGTGCAGCTTGATCTACTTTTGGTGAAAGTTGTAAACATTCATTGCATGTCAGGATGAAGCTTCTCTCATACCTTCTGCAGTGCTGTTAACTTTGGAGATGCAGAAGAAGACTGAAAGACCAAGTCTTGCCCACTGCAGGATAGCTCCTGATAGTTACTGATTGCTCTTTCATTTTAAATCCATAGAAGTCTCTAATGGACTGTATTTGTATGATGGTATGCAAGATATAAATATAGGGGGTTGGACTAGATGATCTCTAAAGGTCCCTTCCAATCCCTATTGTTCTATGATTCTATGATTTTAAGTGAGGCCGTTGAGGGCCAACTATGGGCTGTGCTGGTGGTAAATGACCCCCTCTCCCCCCTCATCCAGACCTTTATTTGCAGTGCCTGCAAGTGACTCTCTCTTCTAATAGTGCAAATAAAGTCATGGAATTTCAATAAATTATTCAGCCCTGGATCTGATTTCAGGTTCAGCATTAACTTTCAGCACCTGGCTGCTGTTATTATTTGTTAGTATGATATGCTGCTTAGAGGCATGGAAATTTGGCTGCAATGCATCAACATTTGCAGAATATGCTATATGACCAGATTACTGTCCCTGGCTCAGAGATTTTTAACAGATATTCAAATTCCAGATGTGCACAGATTTAATTCTTACAAGAAAAAATGCATGCAGGATTCTGATACTGTAATGGGAACCTCTGCTTTACACAGACCTTGTTTTGGAGAAACGGTCCCTTTATTTGCACCTGATCTCTACTAGAAACAGGAATAATTTGACTATGATTTGCATTGCCCGTGACACCTTTTGCTGATGATCTATCCCCCATTTTATTTTTTTGCAGCTTTCCTGGGTGAATGCTTTTTTTTAAATAAATCTAATGAACTCTCACGATATAGAATCATCGATATTTGAAACTATTATGATTGGTGCTTTGTGAATAGCTAAACCAGATTAATTCCCAGATTCTTGCTCCTGAGCCCATAAAAACAACAGTGGTTTTAATCATTTATAAGAAAGAAACTAGTGAATCTGAAGTAAGACTCTGATATTACTGAAGTCAGTGGAATATTTGTCATTAGTGGAAATGTTTCATATGTTGACAGTTACCAAATTCTATCAAATGTATTACAGTATAATCCATTTAATAATCATGGCACTAAAAGGCCAAAACCAGAATATGATCCTACAGACATGGGCTTCCAAAATACAGGAGTTTCATTCTGTATGTGCAGAGCATGAACAATCATCAATAATTCAGTATCAATACAGTGAAGAACAAATTTATCTGTCTTAAGGAATAATTTGTTGCTTTCTTGTTCAAAGTCCTATGACATACACTGTTGTACCCAAGATAACCAAACAGGAGCTGATGCTTGAGCAGCTCTACTGACTTTTACTAAAATTGTGACCATTTTCTAAGCACTGCTGTGGCATGATGGCCCAAATCCTGTGACTAAGGTTCCTTCCAGAACTTAAACCCACATAAAGAAATGCTACTGAAGGATAAAAAAAAATTGCATGTCTAAAGGATGGGGCAATTTAGCTACTTTTAGCAAAATCCTACAAATGGAAAGTTTGTGGTCGACTTCCACGGGAGTGAAGACTTCAACCTGCAATGCAAACACACACCACTAGAGGGGATTTTACTACCACTCTATGTCTAGCGTTAAGCCTATCTTGAAAAACCTTTCTCAACAGATGTTCTAGTTCAACCACAAGATGTTGGCTACAGGCTGAGTGAAACCTATGGTTTCTATTATGCAAAAGATCAAGAAAGATTACTATAATTGTCCCTTCTGGCCATTAAACCTATGAGTGAAATTCTGGTCTCATCAAAGTCACAGGCTAAATTCTGATTGACTTGACCAGGGCCAGATATCAACCTGTGCAGGCCCAGACGAAGGCAGAAGTCTGTGCCACCAAGCATCTAGCACTTGAGCCCCTGATCAGCTTTGCTGTCAGAGGCACTAATATATACTGTTAGAAAGGATTTTTCAAACATTTGATGCACCCTCTGCACTCTGCAGCAGGATGAAATAAATCAAGACCTGTTTTCCCAACTTTTTTTTCTTTTGATTTCTGCAAAGCCTCCACTAATGCAGATTATACAATCTCCTTAACAAACCCACTTTGTGTTTATTTAGTCCTATAATTACACTGGATTATTTTCCTCCTAAAGCTTTATTGTTGCAAATTAAGCATAACACTTAATCCTATCCTCTGTGGGCATGAACAACAATGGATCATCATCCTCTTTGTAAAAGAGTCCTAACAGCTTGAGGAATGTTATGTAGTGGCAGAACATCACATGTACATTCTATTATCTTGTTGCTGTCACTTGCAGATGTATAGGCTGATGATTCACATTGTTGCTTACGTAAAAACCTCCTGCGCTTCATCCTCACAGCCTCACCAGCTATTCCCCACTCTGCATCTGGCCATTATTTTGTTTATCCATCTTATACTTTGAGATTTACTTTCCAAAATTCCATTTAAGTGATTTCAGACACTTTGTTCGTACTTCTTAGTGCCACTTTAGAGTCTGCTTCTCTCCTGGGAAATGCTAACAACGTCCCTGTGCTTGTTGCTGTTAGGAAATTTTGAAGGGTTCTGTCTATTCCATCCTCTATTTTGCTAATGGAAGCATGAAATGTGACTCATCTTGTAGTAAACCTTTACCTCGAGTCATTAGGTGTTTCTAGACTAACAGAAAACTCGAATATTACTACTCCAGAAATATTTTTTCTATCCCTCATGCAAGCACTTTGCAGAGATTTCATGCAGGTCCTATTATTCTACTTTGCTTATGAAAATGCAGTCTGAGGCTTATGTCAGAAACAATACAGGTCAGCTGTGAGATACCTGCTGGTTACTTCCTACCCATGGTTTTGTGTACCTTGTCAGAGAATAAAATTTGCTTGGTTTAGTGTCATTTGCTCCTGATAAGTCCATGTTGTCCTTTCTTACTAACTTTAGTTTTCCACATGTGCTTGTGAGCTTACTGTTTGTTTGTTCCAGTATCTTTCTACATGTTGATCTCAAGAAATTACAGATATGTAACCTTTCTTCTTGTTCTTCTAGCATCTCACAATGAGTTATTAATGGATGCCCAAAAAGCAGAGCTTTTAAAAGCTGTTCTCTATGATTACACCTAAGTGGCTAATGTGTGTACACACAATCCTGTGCCATGATACTAGTGAGTGGTGGAAGTACAGTTGTTTTGCTAGGTTAGAAAAGGCTCAGGAAAAAGTGTAAAGGATCATTGCTTTTTGTGCATCAGGTCAAGAAAGAAACATATATTTCCAGTCCATTCTCTCCAGAAGCACACGGACTCTGTGCATCATCCGCTATGGAGAGCTGTGATAAGAATGGCAATTCCGGGTTTTGAAGACTTTTGTCTAAATTGCTCTACGTCTAAAATGTGCATTTTAAAACACTCACAGCTGTGGGTTTTCTGCAAGGGGAGAAACTGAAACAGTCTAGTAATTTTGAAAGGAAATTTTGGCTGGTGGAGGGTGCAAGGCAGACATGGGATCTGTGAATTCTGTCCGAGCTACACATTGGGACCCTGTGCCATCCTGGTTTGTGTGGTTGCAGCACCCTGCCCACCCTCCAGCTGGGCTGCGAGGGGTAGCCAAAGTATAGGACTCCAGATGTATTTATCAAATTCCAAATGTGCTCCTCAAAAGACTATTCTTCAAGTGAAGATTTTTTTTCCAACTGTTGTATTAGTTTCTTTTTGCCTAGTTGCTCAAGAAGCTCACAATCAGTGATATTCCCAAAGCATATCTAGCAAAATCTTACCAAGACTTAAAAAGAGCTGTTCCTTCTGGGTTGCTCATAACCTGATTTTCCAAGTGTAGATTTGATAATATATGAAAAAGACAGCTGCCTTTAAACTGTCTGATGAGATCTAAAACTGCTAGCCACTTTCAAAACATCAGCCTGCTTTTACCACCCATCCTCCGGCTGGTGTTTTGCTGACATGGAAAGAATATAAATTAAAGACGCGCGGTATGTGGTTTGTCTCTACAATACTGCTGATGCTTCTGAATGACTCTCACTTTTCTGGAAGCTTTTCCTTTGTACAACCCCATGTGAAAGTCAGACTTGGTATGTAGAAATTCCTCACAGCAGAGCACGCTGGAACATGAGTCTCCTAGAAAAATAAAATTTCAATCCAGCCTTAATTCATATATATATGTTTACATATATATATATATCTATATTTTTTGGTGTAGGAAGTTCCATTAGAGTTTCTACTTCCTTTGATTATCTACTATCAATTTCTCATGAAGTTGAACACATGCAATGGTAAGTCAGGGAGCTACAAATGTAAATGAGAATAAAATAATTTCTTGCTATAGGGTGTCAGACCAGTCTGTGCTTTTCTACTCTGCTGATCCTTGTCAAGTCACACACTTTTATTTCTTTAAAAAAACAGAAGAGGTGATGGCTTGAATAATTTTGATGTAATAAGCCTTTTTACCTGCATCTCTTCTGTAGTTTTCTAAATCCAAACTGTGTAAGAGTGATTGGGGTCCTCAGGAACTGCAAAGTTTCTTTCAAAGAAAAACATATTTCATGCAGAATATATGCAGTGGCCAGTGACTCCACCAAAGCGCTTGAGGAAATCTGAGCTTTATTTGTACAGGTTGATCCCTGTTCATGTAGCTATTTTGCTACAAGGACCTCCGCTGAAGTAGCAGGTGAATCTGCTCTGCACCAGGTATATGGACCAGCTTGAGTCAATTGATCTTTAACTGTGAACATCCTAAGCCATCATGAAAGGCTTATCCTTAGGAAGAAGCTGATCTGTATGATAGATCCTTTCCTACTCATGCTGCCGTTCATGTTAATACAAAAAAATGGAAAAGAATTATTTACCAAACTTAAAGAAAATATTTGTCATATCTTAATTACTGACACCCAGGAAATCTCCAAACTGTGATCCCATCTCCTGAAAATCCTGAATGTCTAAAGGGTACAAATTAATCTCTCTACAGACACCTGAGAAGTGCAATGGCAGCGCCTTGGAGATCCTCAGCCCTACTGCTGTGCTGCTCAGACGGTTTGAATTGAGTGTAACAAACCAGTTCCCTTCAAATTGGCCAGCAGTGCAGACTAAGTTAAGCTTATGTGCATCTGTAATGTATGTCTGTACGTATGCCAAACTTGGACAACATTCTGGCTGGCTTTTGGGGAGCTGGCTGAAAAATTTCACCACTTCCTTTTTGTTTTGTTACTACCCTGACTGTCTTTCTAGCAAATGCTTTATTTTTATTTGACATATATGCACATGGTCCATTTCCACGTGTGTGTGCCTAGGAATACGTTTCTGCTCCATCGTGCCCTCCCTTGGAAGGCTGCTGCTCAACGTTTCTCCTAGCAAAACGAAATCTTGGAAAAAAGTCCAATGAAGTTAAAATGCTGCAGAGCAAATTTATTATTGTTGTTATAGGCCCCCATTCAGGAAAGCACTTAAGTATGTGCTTAAGTCCCATTGAAATCATCAGGACTTAAGAACATGCTTAATGTCAAGGATATACTTCCTCTGAATTGGGATGTATTTCAGCACATGCTTAAATGCTTTCCTGAACCAGAGCCACAGTCAACAAGAGTGTCCTGTGATACACAGGACTTGTGCTACAAGATTTACATCTTACGTGAGACCTACCAGTGTTGCTCTATGAATATTCACTTCTTAGCTTGCCTCTCTGTTGGTGGCACTCCAAATAGCTTACTGGCTTTTACATTTAGACGAGAAGTTGTGAAAGAAAAGAGATGAGAAACTGGAAAAAACTATGGTGCTTACTAAAGCAATACCTTGGCATGTCTGATCTGGAGTTGCAGCCAATGATTTTTCCCTACAATGGAGATTTGTGCTATTGTGTGTGGTATAATTACTAAGACAGATTTTTTTTATTTTAATGGCACAGTAAATAGGATATTTCCTGGCCTGCTCTGTGTTTCGAATAGGATTTTCACTTCCCCTTTGGGTTCTGAGAGTAAGAAGAGTAAGTGTCAAATGGCAGGCGATTTCCCAGTTTTAAAACAGAGGGTGTAACCATGTGTAATGTGAATCTACATTTTGATTGTAGGGATGATGAAATAAAATCTCTCCTTAATCCTTACTGGGAAACATTGAGGTGAATTGGCCTGCCTGTTTTGTTGACTTGTTAAAGTATTTTCGAAAAAGAAACATTTTAGTGTCATAAAAAATATCTCCCCACTTTACCCCAGGTTCTAAGAGAGCACTGGACCGTTATGCAGTGTGGCCTTGATGCAATGAAAAATTACAGGAGAAGAAGAATAGATAAGACCAAATATATTTTTTTCCTGGAAAAAAAACAGTGTTTTCTGATAGGCCACTTTTTCTGGGACTTCTATTTTTAAGCTGGATGCTTAGTCATTAAAAATGGTGCTATATTTCTTTAATGTTGCTATATTTTGGGGTTAAATGGAAATGAAATTTCGTTTTTCTCCCCTCCTTTAGGTGAGCTAAAATAATATACCGTTGTCTGCATGCGCTGCAGTGACTGTTCTTGTACCACTTGGACTATTTTTGGAACAAGTGAGGAAGTTCATTCCAGTTATTTTATTTATAGTATTAGCCTGAACTTGAGAAGCGATCCCTGCTCATGTCATTCAGCTGTGCTGTGCAGTAGTTGGAGGTTCTTGATACTACCATTACTTTACAAAAATACTTGGCACAAACTCATAAAATCACCAAGACTTCTTTTTCCTCAAACTCCTCCCCCAGCTTCCACATTTTCCTTGGTAATGTGTCCATATGTCCCCCCATACGTGCACGTAAATATCTTTAAGGTTTAATTAATTCATTAAAAATAGCTGAAGTATTTAAGGAGGAGGACCTTATGAATAATAAAGGAGAGCATCTTGTTCATTCTTGCCATTAGATAGAGGCCAGGAGGTGGTATGATGGTAAGGTTTTCCTGATGTGATTATACCTAGTTTCAGGGCAGGACCTTACATGAGTTGCTTTGAAGTACATAAATGGCTGAAGACAAGGTAGAAAAGCAATTTTTTTTTTCCCACATGATGTTGGAAATTGGAAAAGTTGGAAAAAGTGATGTTTCCAAGATGGAGAAAAATAATTGTCCAGAAATTCTGCCTTCACAAATCTCAGGCTTTTTAATTGCTGGGGTACACATTCCTCCTGCCTAAATTCAGGCACTCATCAGTTTCAGTCAATGGTGGTCAGATTCACCTTTTGGCTATGCATCGTGGTCTTGCCCACACAGGGTAACTTCTTAGTTAAACTTCAGTGGGATCAGCATTGATGAAATATTCTCACCCAGCAAATCCTCAAATCTGTTTTATTCTTCCACATTAATTCTGAGAATTTGCCTTTTCAGGTGAGATCCTTCTCCATTGAGACGAGGAGGCTCTGAAACTCTTTCACAGCTATGGGACTTACAGTGCAATTTAAAATCTCTGTTTCCTTAATACTAGTACCCACAAAGGTCTCAAGACTGTCCCCAGTTGCAATCATTAAATCAGAATTATCTGATTTTACTGGCAGGTAGAGTGCATATATCATCAACTTTCTCCTTTTCAGCAGTGGTTGATCACACTTTTGTGTGCTTCAGTGAAGTGCCATGAGAAAGCTTTAACACTCATTTGTGACTAACAGGAGGGATAAGTGGTGTTTCTCTAGCTTGTCAGTTATTCGTTATTTTCTTTCTATACACTGAGTTCTTGATCTTGATGAAGGTATTATTTAATTCCTGCACTTTTGAGCCATTAGCCTTGGACAGATACATAATAGGCTCATGTTTAGGCACCACTGGGGTGCTTTAAGCGAGCTGTTTTTCTTTGAATTTAAGAGTGACTAAGCCTGGGAAGTTTTCTGTTCTTCCTCATCTCCTCCTGGTAGTTAATAGACTTCATAGGGGTTCTCAAGACACTCTGATAAGCCATTGAAGTTATTACCTACTAAGGTTTTTCTCTTTCTGAGTGCTGAACATTGAATTACTGACTGCTGTTAGAAGCAATGAGAAAGGATTCACAAAACTGGCAGAGCCGTATCTGTAATTGCTGCAGAGAAAGAGCTGAATTTAATGGATAAATTGTGTTGCTGAAGAGATTTTGTTTCTCTTCTCTCCTCTGTCACCAGTTTGCCTTGTGATTTGTGGTAGCATTTTCAGTTATGCCAGTCACATGAGATCAAAACCCATGAGTCAGACTCCACCCAAATCATGAGCCTGGCTTCCAGATCCAGGAGCTTTGAACAGAGATCATACTATACTTTTTCTTTAGTTTATCTTTCATTTCTGGAATTTCCTCTGTCTATTCCCAATGTGTCTCTAGCAATTAATGTTTCTCACTCTTTTGGAAGTGTTGGAATGATATTTTTTCCATTTGGGGCTGTTGGAGGCCTCATTGACCTGCACAACTAATTTTATTTTTGATCTCCAAGTGAATCTTACTTTATCCAAACTTCACGTGTTTCTCTTGTCCCTAGTGACTTCTGCTGCCATTACCCTCACAAGACCCATCACTTCTGTTTCTTCCCTGTCATTCAGCTGCTCTGTCTCCGCTTTAGTCTGCTCTGGGCTTGAGAGGGTTTTTCATCATTGCCTTGCAGAATGAAGAAAAATCTAAGAAGATGCCAATCTGAGAAACCTCTAACCTTTATATAAGACTGTATGGTTGGGGAGAGCGGGGAAATGGTCTCCCTGTGTCTCTTTCCCCCCAAAATTAAAGTGTTACTTGCAGCACAAGAAGCAGGCGATGAGGACAGGTAGGACATTGCCTCCATGCAGGATGGAGACCTGCAGGAGGGCTGGAGCTTTGCATGTTACTGTGAGGCAAGACCCCCTTTGATCGCATGGTATTTGCAGGACTTGGCAAACCAGGGTTTTACACTCACTGTGAAGGAAGTGAGATGAAGAGTCAACTGGAATCAATAAATTTATAAGCCAAAGTAAATCCAGAGAAGGTAAAATGAGAATGAGCCCTTCTGTCTGCACTCTTTTGCTCTCCCATTCAGTCATTGATTTGTTTTTCTTCAAATTTTAGGCTTGTGATATATTGTTTGTAGGCTCAGTTAGCAAGCTCCACTATGAAGGGTATGATTATGACTGAGACAGTGAAAAAGCCAAAGGGATATTTGGTGTCCTATCGCTGTTTCCTTGTATAGCATTTGCCTCTTTTTAGGAAGGGTAGAAAGTTGAAAGCCCCTTGACAATGGTTTAACAATCCAAAGCCAAATCAACAAATGTGACTTTGTAGTGATTACTGCATGCAACACAGGGGTGCCTGGTATTCCTGTGATAATATCGTCACATTGCTGTGAAATTTGCAGAACAGATCTAATTAATTAATTAATATCATTTTGCAAAACTAGACTACTCACACCTCAGACAGAAGGGAAAACATACCTTTTGCTCATCATTATGCCATAACTCTTAATCACCTACTTTGCTGATTCTTGCATAGGCTGTGTGCCACACATATTGCAGATCCATGATTTCAGGTAAAAGTGTAGCCAAACTATACTCCCACACCCAAATACCTATAGAGTCTGAGTGTTTGAAACCAAATCTGAACCCAGAGAAGAGCTCTTTACGTAGCCCTAAACTTTATGAGAGGTTATCTTGAATCCACACTCCCTCTGTATTTTGTTGGCTAGGAAATGTGAAATTTGTTTTTAAACCCAGAATCATCAAAAGCTGCGTTCAAGACGTGAGAAAGATTCACGACGCCTACCAGAAAAATCTTTCAGCTAAGCATGTCACATGCAAGCCTTGAATTTGTAGCAACTGGACACGTCTCAAAATGTTTCTAGTTGTACTGTGAATGTTTCAGAGAACTGCAGTGATTAGAAGTGATTCCTTCTTTAAGACAGAGAAATGCTACCTCACAGCTTGAATATTAATAAGACAAAATTTATGAGAGCAAACAGAGTAATATAATATTTTCTCCAAAGGAAAAGGACATGTGTTTTCATAGCTCTTTCATCAGCCGTTTTCGGGCACACACTGTGTGCATAAAATACAGTTATGCAACTCGTGTGGGTCAACAACAGAAGGTTGGTTGCTTCACTAGGATTATAAGATTCTTTTAAACACAATGGTGCCACAAATTAAAACGGAAATCTATCACAGCTATTATCGTCCTGAAAGCTTTGGCCACAAGCGTAATTACTGTAGAGGGATGTTGTCCTTGGACACAGCTTTGGCTCAGTTTAGCTAGTGTTATTTGTATCCCTCCATGGCTCAAAGTCAGAATTTGCATGGCTAAGGACCATAAATTTTTAAAGGAAAAAATAGGCTATTTCCTCAATGCTAACACTAGCAGTTTTTTTATTGTTTTGTAGTGGTTTGTAGGCAACTAATTATGATCTAGAGATAGGAACAGAATGAATGCAGTGGCTGAAATCTGCTTTGAACCTCAATTTGGATGCAGATTTCTATCTGGATCTGATTGTATATGAGACAGTTGCTTTACTGGATGTGGACAAGAATGAGTGAATGTCCTGAGTCTTGGGTTTAAATTTGGGTTTGAATGTCCACATTTTGAGTAATAAAACATTGAAGCACAAGTTGAGATGATATAAGCTGCAGTTCACAGTCTTGAATAGAGCAGAAAATCTGTACTGAGTTTTCTAGTGTACCTATGAAGCAGGCATCCTGTAGAGATGAAGGTAATTGAAAGAATACAGAGTCTCTTGGATGTTTCCTGTCATCAGCAAGGGACACATCTCCTTTACTCAGAGCTACCTTCAGGAGAGGCACCACATTGCTTTCTCAAGCTCCTAACAAAGGCTGAATCATATAACAACACCATTCTTGTGTTGATGATAAACTAAAATAACAGACAATGTCAATTATTTTAAAATTGGTTATTTCTCTTTCAACTTCCAGTTTTCTATCTTGAGGGAAGTGACTAAGAAATCTGAAATCTGTTTTTCCTCTCTTTCCGTCCCTCAGGCTGGTATAGATGGAGAAAGCATTGGGAACTGCCCGTTCTCTCAGCGTCTCTTCATGATCCTATGGCTCAAAGGGGTTGTGTTCAACGTCACCACTGTTGATCTGAAAAGGTAAAAGTTGTTCAGTTTAGAGGAAAATAGTTATGTGATTCAGTATTTGACCTACAGAAAGGCCCCACCAAGTTCAATCAGATTTGTATCTAGCTTACAGAGTCTGTGGCACACAACAAAATACTTGGGATTCAGGTTTGAGTGTTGTTTTTTTTTTTTTTTTAACTTGTGGAATGTTTTTATATTAAACAGGGTGCTTGGGGTAATTTTAAAGTCTAACCACAAACTACAGAAGAGAAGAACAAACCGATTTTGTAGGAACTATAAATATCTGTGCAGCTACCTGGCCATAAAGATCAATGATTTCATGACTTTTTATCTCTGCAGAAAGCCAGCCGACCTACACAATCTGGCTCCTGGGACCCACCCACCTTTCTTGACTTTTAATGGAGAAGTCAAGACAGATGTTAACAAGATTGAGGAATTCTTGGAAGAGACTCTTGCACCTCCAAAGTAAGAACTTTTTTCAGTCAATATTCAATTTCCTAGGAATGAAAGATGTCCTGAGAAGAGTTCCTAAAAAGCACTCCCTCCTACAGTCTTTACTTACAGGAGTAATATTTATGAAACTTGCTGGCTTCAGTGAGATGACTTCCATGTGCGAAGGTTACTTATATGACTAATAACTGCAGAATGTTTTCTCTGTACACACTTCAAGATGCCCTTGCATGCAGAATTAAGGAGACCAATACCAGAAAAATTTTGTAGGGGTCTAGTGTCTACATTTTACAAAGCTAAAAATAACTTGGAATAGGTGCTGAGAATTGCCACATGAAATATCTCTGCCAGGAAAAGCATTTTACAGTAAAAAGTGGAGGTTTCTGAGCTGCACGGTGGATTAGAAAGGTTGGAAGGGAAACTGATTATAGAGTACAAGAGGAGTACAAGAGCAGAAAAGTGCTCATTATTCTAATCAAGAAATGACAAGAGCCCCTGACTGGAAGTTTTAACCAAACTAATTCAGATTAGAAAGAAGGCACTTTTTTTGTTTTTCAATACGAATGATTAACCATTAAGACAAGCTACCAAGGAAAGACTTATATTTACCAGATATGCCTCAGTCAAACATTTTGCATTTAATGCAAATTTAATGGTAAAAAAAAGTATGTTCGGTTCTCTTTTGGATCTTAAAAATCTATGAATCAAAGAAAATATGCTTGGTTCCTTGTGGAGTGTTTTACCTCCAAGTGAATCAGCAGTTATGGGCCTGTCCTGAGGCAAGAGATCAGATATTTTAATTTTCTATACTCTGGTCCAAGACCACTGAAATCGGTAGGAGTCATTAGTTTGCATTGGTCTTTAAAAACGATATGTTCCTTTGCACCACATGGCTATAAAAAAACACTTCAGAGACTGCAAAACTTTATGTTCCTTCACCTGGGTGATACTAACATGATTTGCTCTTAGATCCTAGAGTACATTTGCAGTGTAGAGAATTAGGCATGACTGCCCTTCATAACACAGAGAGATGGCTGCTAAACTCTCTTGCACCTTTCCAGAAATTTATGCTTCCTTCTGACTGAAAGCCACCGTACCTTGGATTGTAGTAACACAAAGCACCAGTGCAATTACCTTTGTCATGAAGCCATTGCTGTGTAGCTACCCGAATGCCTGCCTTGACAGGCATGGATATTAAGAGGGACTTGCCAAGCTGTTGTTTTGTTGTATGACAGACTTAATTGCAGTTCCCTGTATAGGACTTTTTTTTCTTCTTGTAAATTGTATTTGGAATCATCACTATATTGCTGGTAACAAGCTATTACTCTCCACACTGCTTTTCCCTTTTCAGGTACCCCAAGCTGGCTGCTAAGCATCGGGAATCAAACACTGCTGGAATTGATATCTTTTCCAAATTTTCTGCATACATCAAAAATACCAAGCAGCAGGATAATGCTGGTGAGTAGAATCATTACCAAATGTGTCAGGGAGTTTCTGTGCTTAGATGGTGAAGAAAATTGACATTCTCCCATCATTTTGGTGTAAACTCTGTTCATATGACGTCAAGTACTGCAGCTGATCAGCTTGAGATGGTTGGTTCAGTGGGCTCAATTCCCATGTCCACAGTTTGGATTAACTACATTTATACTGGGAAATGAAACAGGCCACAGAGTGCTTAGTAGCCTCTTTACTGGCTGCCATGATGTGGCTTCTGTTCATACAGCCCAGTTGCCTCACCAGAGCAGGATCCCATACTGTGTACTGGAACTAGTTGGTGGCTCATGCTGCCTTCTCTACTCTGCTCAGGCGCTGCTTAGAGGAGGGTGTGTTGACTGGATCCAGAAATGTATTAGTAGTCAATGACTGAGTGACAGTAACTCATGCTCTGACCCTTCATAATTTGTTAGATGTAGCCATCAGACTCTTGGCCAACTTATCTCGTGATTATGTTATGCTGTTACAGCTAATTTGTTCCTATAAGCTTTGTTATATCAGGACATTAAATAAGAAGTAATTAAATGGAAGAAGTGGCTTTAAGAAATGTAATTGCACTCTGTATGCTTCAGAATTTCCCTCGCATATTTGTGTGTCAAAAGATGTATCCCCCACAGAAGCTGGATGCCATGCATATTTACATACATCCTACACTGTCTTTTTAATGAAAATGCTTTTCTACTCCACATTCCTTTCCCCTCACAGACTTCTGCTGGTCTAAGCTCCTGTTGCTCCATGAAAGCTAAGGGATTTATGCTGCCATAGCCCTTTAGATGATCTGGTATTACATTTGCTGTCACTCACTGATGTACATCTTACCTTACATTACTCATTTCACAGAAGAAGTCCTAAGGCATGTTAAACACCAAGCACTGATATCACATCATATCATATCATATCATATCATATCATATCATATCATATCATATCATATCATATCCTATCCTATCCTATCCTATCCTATCCTATCCTATCCTATCATCATTCAGAGAAGTGTAGATTTTTTCAGGTTCCAACTTTACCATGTTTCCTCTGTGTGATTATATTTCATTGCCTGGGGCTGACCCATGAGACAAAAATGGGTAAATGATAATTTATGTCAGATAGCAACCTGCTCCTTAATATTTTTGCATTGTTAAGAGAGGGAAATAATTAGAGTGCTTAACTTCTCAGAGATGCTTAAAAGTTATTTTTTTTGTCTGTTGCTGATGGGATGCTCATCTAACCTCTGTAGGAAGTTGTAAAATGAAGATAAATTAAGTTACACTAAATAGATGTTACAGTGAAAATGAAGTATCTTGGCCATTTACAAGGAATTACTGTAAATAACTGTAAATATTAAATTCAACTGTCCTGCCCCTTTCATGTGCAAACAGCCATGGTTATCTGTCCACATCCATATAAACCCAATGTGTCGCTTCTCAGTGACTGCAGTATGCAAACCCCTAGACTCATAGGGGCTGGCAGCTCCAAATAGTAATAAAAGGCTGTCCTAGAGGTGTCTGCATCTGGCTATAACCAGAGCTGGAATTCAAGTGTGGAAATCTGCTGCTATGAGATAAGGAATCTCTACTCTACAAAGGGCTCGTGACCTGGCCCCCACATTTCTACTAGCTGCAAGTGCGAGTAATGGGAGCTTTCCGTAGTTCTGCCTAACAAACTCTTGGTTTCAGTACTCTTGAAAATAAAAGGAAAGTCCTTCCCAAGGGCAACTGAACACACCAAGGTTATAGAAAAAAGAGATATTGCAGGAGAGCAACAATCTTTGTTCCCTGGAGGCATTCTCTCGCCATTTTGTTAACTAGTTTGTGCTCCTGTGACATCCAGTCACACTGCAATCTCTGAAGTTACTGATACTTAACTCTCCACCTGAAAGCAGAGAAAAGCTTTTTTTTTTTTTTTTTTGGCAGCTATAGTAGTGCAGTGCTGAAGACCTCAGAGTTCTTGGAACTGTCAGTGCAGACTCCTGTCATTTGGGAAGTAGACCTTAATTTCAACAGAGTAATTGACTTTCAGTTTTCAATGGCTAAGCAAGAATAGCTTTTGCCTTATACCATGGACATTTTACCCAATTTCCATTCTGGCTGGTCTGAGTCTGCAGCAATTATTCTGAGGGCTTTTTTTGGATGGCAGATAATGAGTTAATTGAAAGGTGGCTGTGTTAGATTTCTTGAGTAGTGAAAAGAGTATGTGCAAAAAAGCAAGGACAGCACCACTGTGCATGTATTTCCTAAAGAACTTTTGTCTTTTTGATTGGTATTCTTAAAAATTGCCACATAAAAATTGCCCTCATTTAATACCTGTCATTTTATAGCAGGTTCCGATGCAGTATCTTGTACAACAACAGAAGTAGCTGTTTGTAATTCTGTAATAATAGAAAGCATTTTATAAACATAAGATATAATTCTTTAGAAGTGTATTTTGGTCACTGTTCAAGAGATCAGTTGTATGTGATCAAAATGCACAAATAGAAAAGGCTTGTAAATAAATAAAAAATAGAATGGAGAATCCAGACCAGGATCTAAAAATAATTGTAATTTCTTTTGGTTGGGCGTAGGGGAGTGCTGAATACCAAATAAGCTAAAGCCTCTGACATCAAGCTGTTTAAATTATATTTTTTTTAACTTGGGAGTCCGGGAGGCAAATTCATTAATGCGTGGGACATCAGGCTGGGAATTTGTGGCATCAGCCTGTTTCTGTCTGCAAGAAGTGTGGGTGAGGTGTAATTACACATGATCATCCTTTGTAGAATACCGGTTCAGCAGAGATTGTGTGGTCTATATAACACGAGCTCTCACTACAGCCTCTAGCTATTAAATCTTTGCAGAAAAGTGGCATGAAGTGGTTGGGATAATGAATGAGATTTATGCAGTATGAAGATACTGGATGCAAGAATTAATGAGAACCTAATGCACACCAAAGATAAGCCCAAGCTGGTGTTCCTTCTTGGAGGATTTATGGCCAGGGCCATGCAACAATTTCAGACTTCAAATGATGCCATCACTTCATGACAGAGGTGGTGAGAAGGCATAGATAACCAAGTCTGTAGCCTTTCAGTAACTAAATGATTTATTTTTTTTCCTGATAGTGGAAAAGTTACTGTAAAAAAACAGTATTTGTAATTTTATGGTTTAATGTATCTGGATTCTTGCACATACATATGTCTCCTTTTTTCTAAGATTGTGATACCCTCTGCTGGCAAATATGTGAATATTTAGAGCAAGCAGCTTTACAATCAGGGCTGGGACATCCCCTTAACAAAAACAGGTTTCCTTTTATCAAGAGTTTCCTGTTACAAATGTTACATTGTAGAAAGTGAAATGTTTCATAGCAACCTATCAGTTTGGAAAAAGTTTTCATGGGAAAAAAAAAAGGGTTTTTTTTCTAGATGAGTTGAAATTACATTGAATTAAAATGTTTTAGCATTACAGAAAAATAGAATACATTTTTTTTTGTCTGAATTCATGTACTACTTCATTAGCCACACACCGTTATGTTTTATGCCTGGCACAGAAGCAGGTGATAACCTCCTTCTCTGTGTCTGTATGGCAATATGTTATTGATCATGGTTCAATTACTTACCAAAGGTATTTGGCAGCTAGACTGCCTTGATTTAATAGTTCCCTGAATTTCTGATTCTTTTTTTCCGTCTTTGTTTTCCTAACTTTTCTGTCTTATAATATAAAAATGTTGAAAGGTTTGGAATGGGCTGGTGAGGGCTGTAAGCCCAGAAGCAAACATGCTCACGCCATATCAAAGTCCCACCACTTTTAAGCTTCTTGAAAGGGAAGGAATTGATTCCAGATTCTCAGGATGTGGCAAGCTGTGTTTAAAGAAAGTGTGTGCATTTATTATTTCAAGTCAGTTCAATTACAGCGGGCTTGATTCCCTCCACCTCCCGTGCCACTTGATAATTTCATAACAGGCCTCTCTGAAGGAGTCATCTCCTCATCGCAGGATGAGATCTGCTCCTTGCTTTGGTAGCACAACAGGCTCACTGAGCTCTCTGGCCTTTGCCACCAGGCTTTACTGCTTGTACTTGGGATGATGAGTACTTGTTTATATATAAACATGAATCCTTGGGAAGGTTTAGTGACAGTAGTCTTAAAAAAAAAAAAAAGTCCTGGATGCTCTTGCTCAATTTTTTATGGCCAATTTGTGAAGGTTTGGTTGCTTAGTGATTGTTTAATATCTAGAAGGAGTTCTTGTCTGAGCACAGGGAAGTAAATCAAGATGTTGTTTACTTTGGTTCCTTTGGTTGATGCTGAGCTGCTGAGCAAGTCACTCAAGCTCTGTACAGTAATTGGGATAGCAACAACTTCCATATTCATTGGTGAAGGATGAAATTTAACTAATTGGAATGCTGTATCCATATTCAGTATCCTACTCTTTATTTTTTCTTGGGAGACTGTTTGCTGCAAACTTGGGAGACAATCTATAGTAACGACCCATTAACTGTCCTGCCTAAAACTGTAAGTTCTTTGGCTCATAGAATGAGCCCTTTGATTTCATTTATGAGTTTGAAAAGTTGTTCTTGACTTGAGTTCTTAGGGGGCACCAGCTCCAGTGTGGGTGGGCGCATTCATTAGTGGTACGGAAGGATATTTCACTGTATGGCGCTTCAGAAGGCGCTGAGCTGGGAGACCACCAACATGATTTCATGCAGAGGAATTTCCAGCCGTCTGACCAGAGGACTTCTCTTGTCTGGTTTGGATTTACATCAAGAGACCAAAAATAAAAGTGCATTTAAATCATTAACTTGCATGTACTTAAATGCCGTTCACCTCTTTCAGTAGCAACATCACACTTTGTGGTTAAGCACTTGTGGTGGGAAATGCCTCTCTTCATGTGCAGTGTATGTAAGTATACAGTAAATGTGCACACAAGCGTATAGGGCTGGAATTAAAACTGGCCTACATCAGTTTTATGCTGTGCAGTTACTCTGCTAAGAGGGGAGTCAGACACATAGTACGAGTGTATGCACAGGCTGAATGGTGTGCTCTGATCCTTTCTAGAAGCCATTGAGTGCCTCCTTAAGTAAACAGAAAGTCGGTTAATTCCAAAAACCTATGAAGAATGTTTACAGTATAACAGCTCTGTGGTGCAGAACCTTAGTGGCACCTGAGATCATCTATGTAGCCAGGGTAGGAGTTTCCTACATATGGGTCAGCATGTGTCATCTTGACAAGTGTGGTCTGGTCTGGTCTCCAGCAGCAGGATGGTGAAAGAGAGAAAAACATCCATCCCTAAAGCATCTCCATACTTGGTAGGGAAGAGCTGAGGGTCATCTCTCATGCTTTCAGCCTGGCTTCTCACTTCCAAAGGGTTCAGTTTATAACTGAGATACAGCTTGTCCTGAGTCTTTGGTCCCTATGACCTATTCTGTGCCTAGAGGCTTAACTCTGTGCCCAGCAAAGTTTCTGGAAAAGCTCCTTTTGACTTTAACACAGCAAGTGTAAAAAAAGCTGTTTGAACGCCCTTGTATTGATGGGGAGTTTCCCTTGACAGGAAATTCAGGACCAACATTAATGCTTTCGTTTTTTTGCACAGATTTTCAAGGTGACATATAAATATACAGGTATGAATATATATGTGTGTGTGTGATGTCTGTGTACCAACATACCATTAATTTTTTTCCTTCTTCCTTTTAGTTAAAGAATTTCCCTTTTCCACTACAAAACTCCACACCTGTCCAAGACCCAGCATGAGCCACAGTTTGTCCTCTGCTATGGCAATATTAACTTTTCTCTGCCATGCGACAAGGAAGGAGTAGAAATAGCTTTTAAAATTGTTTTATAGGAAAGGACTTGCTTTGTGATGGAACATATCAAGATGACAGATCTTTAACTTTGACATTTTGAAGCACAAAAAAGCTTTAAAACAAGTTTTTATGGCTCCCTCTGAGCTGAATACTGTTGGGCTCGTGGTAGCTAAAGTGTCTGGCAGCTTTACAAAACCAGCCCTAATATAAAAAAACCCAGTCTTTAAAACATATGTAAAATAGCTTTTCTGCAACATTTGTGGCACATAAAGTACCAAATATATGTTGGTGAGTGTGATGTAAATCTTTTATTACCATTCATTTGGGATGACCCATATAACTCACTCATGATATGTTAATAAAACTGTTCTCCACTCTGTCTCTTTATAAAAACATGCGTATAAAGACCACTAAAACAGTGGTGATAGCTGGGTGCTGACTTGTTAAGTAGTGCTGCAAGTTGCATTTATAATCTCTCCTAAATTGTTTTATCTATCTGCTTTCTGCCCAGTAATCAAAGACTAATTCTAAAGTGCTCAGAAACAGCAATTTGCAAAATATGTTTGCTTGAGAAATAACTTTTTGAAATAACTCCTCAAAACCATGCTGGCTGGAGGCCCAGAGCCATCAATATTCTGTCTGGTACCAGTGATAGCTTTAAGGACCACTGTCTTTTAACCTGCCAAGACTAAGAACTGAGATTTTATGCTACCATGTGACCTGATCTTAGGTGGACCTGCTTGAGCAGGGCAGTGGGATTAGATGATCTGTAAACGTCCCTTCCAACTCCTACCATTCTGTGATTCTCTGATATAGGAAGGAAGATGTTTTCAGTTTTCTAAAATGATAACAATAATTTTGTGACCTGATCTAGGTGGGCTTGCTTCAGTAGGGGGGGTTAGACTAGATGATCTCTAAAGGTACCTTCCAACCCCCACCATTCTATGATTCTATGATTCTTACAAACAATCATCTTAATTTCAGAAATATGCACCTTACTAGGGAAAGTTTCTGAACTTTCCTAACATTTAGCTTTTTTCTGTCTTCTAGACCTAATTAAGGTACGAAGATTTCCTGATGGAAATGTGAAAAATATTATTTGAAAACAGTACAAAACTAAAACTAAGACTCTGTTTAAGTCCAGATGTGTTCAGCCTGCAAGCTCTTTAAGGCATGGGCTTGGTATACCTGATCATCAGCCTTAGATGCAGCCATTCTGGGAACGGTAAATATTTACAATTAGCCTACTAGCAGACATGATTTTCTGACTCATCTCTGCCGAGGTAGCTTTGAAGCCATAGCATACCATAGGGAAGGAGAGAGAAAATGAAAGTATATATCTATATAAGTCCAAGACACAGTATATGCAAAAAGCATTAAAAAACTTGCTAATAAGCAGTTTACAATAGATACTGAAGTCAACAAAGTTGATGATATGCTCAGCTTCAAGCCTGTTCTCAAGCATTTGCTGAATCACGGCCTATATGCATAGGCCAGGCCTGGACTAAAATGCTTGTAACAGGAACAGTACTTGGCAGATGCTCTTCTTTGAGGAGGAATTATTTCCCCTGTGTGTTTGAATATTCCTCCAAGTGCTGTTGGCTTTACTGGGATGCTTTGCTCTGTTTCCCAGCCGAGCTCCCATGCTTGCACACAGGAGCAGTAGCACAGCTGGAAATGGATTAGAGCAATCTGGCGGCAGCAGTCCTGGGAGGAATTAAGCGTCTCGCTGCTGGAATGGGAGGCCTAAATTACATTATTATTTAATTTCATTGCTCTATGGTTTCACAGTGGTTGGGTAACTCCCCTCATTGCGAGATACTTGGTACATCTTAAGTATGCTCCCCACAGCAAGGGCTTAGATGAAGTTATGGCCTTACTCAGTAAAGTGTCCAAATCCTATATAAACAAATGTCCAGATTGGAGCATCCCAGTTGTCTTAATGTCCCAAGAGGGTTGGTCACAGACTTTTAGCAATTGCAGAGCAAGCTATCACATGATAAAGAGACCAGTGATTGGCTCCTGGAAGTTAGTTTGCAAAACTGTTGATGACTTCAAAGGGAGAAGGATTGGCCTGGAATCTGTTTTTCCCAAAACAGATTTTTTGTTTCATGCATGCAAATGTTCTTCATAAAGTAACAAGGAAGAGAGGAATGAGACAAATGAAAATCAATGTTGCTAATTTTCATTATTAGATCAGATCCTAAATAGTTGACCTTTAGCTTGAAAACAGTGCTGGAAATGAAACAACTAAATTTGACTTGGAGACATAATTCTTGTCTTAATATCCTTATTCTCTGATTGCAGAAAAAAAAAATCAGAATTTCAGGGAGTTTGAGGATAGAAGGACCTTTGAATTATTTACTATGATCTCCTGCAAATTGTGCCCCAATTTGAGCCATTGAGTAAACATGTTAGGATTTCATCCTTTAGCATAGAAATTGCTTTCTGTCAGAGTAGAGAATAGGGGAAACTGAAGTGTATTTGGTGCACAGTATCCATCTAAGGGGGGAATTTACTGGATGAGAGATTCTGCACTGCGAGGGAAGGTGAATCCCTGGTGATCTAGACAGTCAAAGCTAAACCCCACGTGTTTCCTGGCCCTTAACCTGGAATCAGGATGACTCTGAAGATGTGAGGAAAGTATCTACTCACCAAGACTTTCTGCACCACTTCAAGGCACCGGTCCAACCATTTCCATCTCCATTAGAGAATGACCTGATGGCCATAGATAAGACTCATAATATGTCTGATTAATTGAATATTGGGAGAAAAGATGCTGTGATATTTGCAAGCATCTGAAGTCTTGAAGCATGAGATTTAGTTACAGTCATTGTCTTAATGTCAAGTAACAAATTATCCATAAATTGATGGTGGTAGAGTCAACCTTCCTCAGTACTTGTTCCAAGACCTAAAGATGATATTAAGGATTCTGATGTGCCGTGACTTGCCTGTGCAACTCTAACATCCTCCATCCCAGCTTCTGCTATTTCTGCCAGAACTGGATTAAAACCTGCCTTTTCTTAATCTCATTAAAAACACCTCAAGAAGTAGGTCCACCTCCCCTCTCTCCTTGATTGTTCCTTAAACAGTTAATTGCTTTGACAATGTGGAAATAGTTTTTGTCTGACTTTTAACTATTAGACTTTTTCATGCCCCTGTCAGCAAGGCTGAAGAGCTTCCTCACAGTTCCCAGACGTTTTGTCCATGGGTGAGCATCTGTGCATGTTGGCCTCTCAGCCTTCTCTCTGATAAACTGAAGGAACAGACTCTTCAAACCCAGTATTTTGAGGCTTGTTTTCTAGTCCTTAAGCAACATTTTGTTTTCCTTTGACCTCTTGATGGAATTTCCAAAGCCTTTTTTAACTGGGGACACTGGAATGCGGAAAAATGTTCTTACTACATGTCACAGCAGTACAGCTGCAACAGAAGGAATATGACCTCCATACTAGTACTTGCACATTTTTCATACATCCAGACATAATTACAACTCTTATCGCTTCTGCTCCTTTCAGAGACGTTGAGACATAAGCATGGTGATTCCTAAGTCATTCCATGGAGCTTAAAACCAAAAAAAAAAAATCTCAAAAGCAGAGAAACAATGGAAAAGAATTAAGATGTGAGTCATTTGTAAATCTCATCGTCTCGTGGGGATTTTTTGTATCTGAGCAACATTTTTTGAATGCAAAGGGTGGAAAATACTGGAAACATTAAAATAAAACTATTTGAGGCTGAGATTTGCTGACTGAACTGAGGGATTTGGGAACTCAACAAACTTTAACTCTTCATCCTCAGGTGCTGCTAGCTAGGCATTGCTGCATTTCTCTCTCGTGTTTTCACTCCACCACTCCACCACTGCTGAAGTTAAGCAACATAAAGTGTGGGAGTGTAACCGGGATTATCCTGGTGTAAAAAAAGCAAATTTTGTTCCTCTGTGTTTCCTCAGATTGAAAGTAAATGGTATTGAAGATGCAAACGCCAACAGTCTATATAGGAACAGTCTTCTTTGCTTAAACATTAGAACACAAGGGGTCCTCACAGCACTGTCGCTAAAGCCCTGTTGCATTCTACCAGAAACTAACTTTACTCTTGAATGTACAAACATGCAGTTAGTTTTAATTTGTTAGTTCCAGAATCATCTTGTTTGCTTTTTGGGAGTAATACGAAAACTTTACGCTCTGAGTAAACGTATAGAATCTTAAAACTCAGATACCAGAATGATACTGTCCTACTATAGAGTTTTATAATCTGCAGGGCTTGATTTATTATTTTAGTTCAAGTTTTTGATGCAAATCATCTGCTGCTTGGCTGCAGTTGGTTTAAGGACACCTGCACAAGACTAGCATCACAGAGGTCAGGATTAGGCCCTCGGGGATGTGCTCTAGAAGTGATGCTTGTCACTTTACGTGTTGCTACAGAATCACGATGATTTGTGAAATGCAAGTTAGGTACTGCTCTTCCTGGGGCACTTGTAGGCCAGTAGTTTTACATTCACTTGTTTCCTGCCCTCGAGGTCACTTGGACTCCTAAGAGACTTGGAAATGAACCCTTCTTTCGGTGTTGTTTGAACACCTGGGTTTCTTTTTAAAAAACAGCATTTGAAGGTGCACCAGTTGCATTCTTCATGATAATGTTACAAGTATTACATGTATTTCTTGCTTTCATGGTAAAACTGGATAAG
Organism: Urocolius indicus; assembly: GCA_013401255.1. Classification (NCBI taxonomy): domain Eukaryota; kingdom Metazoa; phylum Chordata; class Aves; order Coliiformes; family Coliidae; genus Urocolius; species Urocolius indicus. The sequence continues at coordinate 139,728 of WBNH01001083.1, forward strand.
AAAAGGAAGAAACCTGAGTTTTCAGTCTAGAAACCAGTCAAAACAAACTTTCTTGATGCTTGAAAAGAATGTGTTTAATTTTCTTTCTAAAGCCATTACCAAATCTCCAGTTTCACTAGGTTTAATGTGGAAGTAGGACCCAGAACTACATTCCCAGAGGAATGTAGAGCTGAAATACAGCTGTAAATACCTAGAACAACCTTAGGAACCCAGACACATCTTTACTTATGGATAAGATCCACCTTCAGCCATCTATGTGTTAGGTAATTGGTACAACCTTGTTGTCCAAGTCTGCTTTACAGATAACAATGAAAGACTTCTCTAACAGAAGTTCTCCAAGATTTAGCTCCATATTTTAAGATAAACAAAACTGCCCTTTAGAAATGAATCTATGTCTCTCCATTGATCACAAAAGAAGACAGGATTATTGAATGACTAATGCATAACTTTTAGACAGATGAGATTATCCCTCCCTTATCATCCCTCTTCCATTCCCTCTCCACCCCATCTACAAATCCTTGGTGATGTTGATTGATTGATTGATTGATTGATTAGAGATTCATACCAAAAGTCTGGGATATTTTGACAGACTTATCACAAAAACTCCCCAGAAGGCATGTCATGATTCCCCAGGTACCCTCTCCTAAGACAGTACACAATGATCCAAGGATTAAGAGGTTATCTGGGTTGTGTGACCTACTCTAGGTGGTCCTGCTCTGGTGGGGTGGGTTGGACTAAATGATCTTTTGAGGTCACTTCCAGCCCTTGATGTTCTGTGATTCTGTGATTTTCTATGTTACCCTATATAAGTGATTTCTATATACAATATAGGAACTGCTGTCCCCTGAGAGTAACTCCCAAACAGGAAGGTAGAGTTGAGGAGGAAGGTAAAGCTGAGGAGTAAGAGATGCTAATCTGTTTCTCTTCTGTGTACACAACCAGGTATCTGTTGACTCGTTAAGTGAGTAGAAACAGGCAGATCACAATTTTTCAGCATGGTTGTATGGGCACTTAACCTTTATTGTGGGAACATGTACAAGGTCTGTGTTCCAGTGAATATTGAATTATTTATCTAGAGTCGAACATCTTAATAGGAGAGATTACTCACCTCAGAAACTCCCTTTGGCCCAGAATTAGGCCTTGGATTCATGGGAGCATACAACCTCCATCCTTCTCTGCATTTCCAATGGCTTAATGACTGCCCACTCATTTGAGTCTCAGTATAGATGCTGCTCAGATCTGGGGATTTTTTCAAGGCAAAAACATATCTGAAAAGGATCTTGCAATGCTCAGATTGGCAATGTACTTGCCCTTTGGGGAGTAAAGCCTAATATTTATGTAAGTTTAAAAAAATGGGATGTATTATCCTACATGAGGTGAACTGTGAAATTATATTCAAAGAGTAGGATTCATCCTGCCTAACGTAATCTCCCTGGAAGTTAGCTGTCTAGTCTGAGCTAGTCCTTTAGTCTTTGTCTGTAATTCACGTGTTGTGAAGGGCTTGAGTGGAGTGAGTCCCACCAAATTAGATCAAGTGTCTCAGGTAGTTGGAAGGAACAGCCTTCTGGAGATGCATAGGACCTCAGAGCAGAGTGGGAACCTACGTAACTCACTTGGATAAAATACTTGTCTCTTAAATGGCTAAACAGAAGAAATCAAAGGCAGCACTCGAATCTCAAGGGTTATATTGAAATAATAGAGGGGAAGATAAACTGTTCAATATGTAATACAGTGGTGTGCATACTGCAGTCACAGCTCCTCCATGTGAGCAGGATTAATCTATACAGATTAAAGTTACAAGACTTTGTTGAGTCTGCCTGAAAAATATGAGCAGGATGGAGAAAAAAGCAAGTGAAAATATGAATCCTTGGTCTTTAATCAGACTGTCAGACTAGTAGAATGATATTATTTTCTTACCTTAAATTGCTATTTCTTAGCTGGTTTCCCTCTCCTACCAGAAAACAGTAACAGGGTCTCATATAATATCAAACTCTGTGAATCTGGAAGTGATCAGGAAAGGTGGCTTGTTTTTTTAAAGGAAAAATAAATCTCAGGTTGTTTGTGTGAGACTGTGAATATTTATGTACTGTTCCCTCTTTTCCCTCATTGCGTATTTCACCAAGTTCATTTGCGTGTGTTACAAGATAAATCTTACTGGAGGGCAGTGGAAGAAAGCAGTAAAAAGGAAAAGCATCAATCAGTGGGCCAGGGTAGCAGCAGGAACTGTTGCTCGTTTTTGTACATGCATCATTGTTTGTTGAACTTGCCTGGGCTTGACAATTAAGAAACCTGCATTTCTGCTGAGATCAGTCTCAGGTGGTTTCAGATGATGGCTACAAAAGCCATTATGTTGCTGGGCTTTGATGACTTTGAAGCTTTGTTGACACTGTGCTTTCCATGGTGTTCACTTACGAAGAGGGTCATGTATATTTTACTTTGGCTTGGAGAAAATATTTTGTGACAAAATGTTTATTTGACAAAAAATGCCATGGGTGGTGTGAGTAACCTGAATTATTGGCAAACGTGGGTTGAATTTGGTGAATAATGACCTGTTTTGAAAAGTAAAAGTATTTTCTCTTAAAATTTTTGAAACAAAAGGTTATTATCTTTTTTACTTTGGAAATGAGATGTTAATTTTTAAGATTACCAACATTTGAAAAGTAATGTGAAGATGACTGAATGTCAAGGCACAACTTAACCAACCATCCCAAAATACAACTTTCTTTTTGTTTTCATCTTTGTTTGGAATTTTTTTGATATATTTTTTTAAATGTACTAATTTTTCTCTCTTTGAGTGTAAATCAAATAGTTTTAATGTTCATTTGCACAAATAATCAGTTCTTCTTATTGCTCATGTTGTCCCCTCTGTGCTTTACATGTCATCCCATAGTAACTGTTGAGTAAAATCCTCATCCTGTAAAAAGTTCCACTCAGACACATAAAATACAAATAATCTCACCTAATTTTAGCTATTTTAAATTTAGGTAGCCAGCTTGCCTATTCTTAAAAGACAGAGAAAGAGGCTCTTCTGGTGGTAACTCAGCTTTTCTTAGGCTACTATTTTAAGATGGAATGATTTGCCTTCCAGTGGCTCCTTCAGGCCACAAAGATTGGCATTTATGTGCTTTGTCTGCTTTGCTATTTCTCCTTGTCCCAGCATTAAACAAGGAAGGAAACATTCAGAGTTCAAGGAAGGGGAAGAAGAGTCCTTGTCTGACCCTTGAAAATGCTGTGGGTGTGGGCAGCCTGAATCAGTTTTACTTTTTCCAAACCATTTTTCTTTTACTACTTTCTAGTTACTTTCCAGTTTGCTTCAGCCTTATTTGACCCACAGAAAATAGAGATGGAAACGACTGATGATGCTGGAAGTTTTATGGCTGGTGTTATTTAGGAGGTCAGATTAACTGATTATAATAGTCCCTTTTGGCTTTAAAAGTTGCTGGAGAAATCATAACTCCACTGAAATCAACAGCAAAAGTTTTGTGGGCTTCGGTATGGCCAAAATTTCACCCCGAGTACCTAGTAATGAATCTTTGTCATCTGACCCTCCCCTTGACTTGCAGGATTGTCCATGCATTACAGTTTCCAATGTTTTATTCAATTGCAGTATAAGTACTTCAAGACACAAGGATTTCTCTTTGTCCCCTGGAAATAGTTGCGTTGGCTAATAGTTTAAGGAAGCTTTTGCTTGAAGAGTGGAGTAACAGAGCCAAAGTCTGTTCTTGATTGAACTAGAGTAAATATGGAATATCTTGTTGACAATGCAGTTACTCCTCTTTTATGTCAGTGTAACTGAGCGCACAATTTTGCCAATTATTAACTTTTGTTACATTATTTGTATTTCTGTGCATGTCAGGATTTGTTAATCTCATTGTTCAACATCAAGTAACCTTTTGCTGAAAACAGAGCGTCATTGTGAATTAGGTACCATCAGCTAAATTGAACCTCACCCTGTGCATTTGACAGATGGTAATACATTCATTAAGTGTTCTGTGGTTGCTTTGAGGTTGGAAAGTGCTATTTTTCTGGCTTCTAACTCAGAATTCTTAAGTTAAGTTGTATAAAAGCATAGTTTTGAAGGGAGAAGGAAAAATCAAAAAGAGCTTGTGAGGTTTTTTTTATTAATATCATTGTTTACTATTTGTGGGATGACACAGCAGGAGTGTGATTGATGTTAGTTGTCTTTGGCTGCATAAGTAGCTGCATAAGAGCAGAGTAGCACAGGGTGAGAGAGGTGGTTCCACCGTGGATTTTGTACACAGGTAGCACTTGGAATTTGAAGCTGTGTTAAAAACACAGCTGTGGAGGCAGTATGATGCTGGTGCCTTTGTGCTTGGTGATTTCACTGTCCAGAAAGATGGTTTCCAGGAGCTGAAACATTTCAGCTGTTGCACTGTAACCTCATGGCAGGGCTGCCCTCATAGGGTTGGTCTCATTTGAGATCTCCAAGTTCATACTGAAAGTCTTGCAGGGTGGGGAAGCAATTGGAGGTAGAAATTTCAAAAGCAGAACAGAGCCACATTCTCAGGCATAGTTCCACTTGGTGTTGTAATATTGAATCCTCCACCCTGACATTACCAAGACAATGCAATGCTGAGATTAGATATTCACGAAAAGTTCCCACCCTCAGTTGATTTTGGGGTCACCTGAACCAAGTGTGGAAGAGAAGACTCAGACTCCACTGACTACAGAGGGAGCTCAGGGTGTTAAATTCAAGTGGATTAACCCCACCCATTGGCTTGCAGTGGAATCTCAGCTGCTATCAGTGGACCTATTTAGGTATTGAATGTTGTTCCCAAGAGGAGAAATTGCCAAGGGAATTAGCCGCTTCTGAAATTAATTGTGGGTGGTACATTCACAAATAGAGAGATGGTCACTTTTTAGTTAGTCACATCTTTTAAAATGTCTTCATTCAGTCTAGTGATGTGACTGGTATTCACAAGACCCCTGCCCTGGTGAGTACCTACTGTCCCCTATGTTCTCAGTAGAGAGAATCTATATATTCATCCATGGTTCCACAAAATAGCCATAGTATGGGAGGTTTAGAAGTATTTCTTCTGTTGAGCTTTCTCAGTAATATGAGCCCAGACATCTCTTTTCTCAGCAAGAGTCCCAAAAACTTCAGAGCTATAGGATGTTCTGAGATTATTTCTTGTTCTCTGTTCATGTCTAGTTTTTCACCCTTCACATAATGCTTAAATATTCACCAGATGAGAGAGGAAATGAGAGTTAGTTTTTCTGACTTTTACCTGTGGTATCAGCCTTCAGTCATGATCCATTGAATGTTGAGTCATTTATGGGAAGCAAAACTGTTCAACAGGACAGCTATACAAATTACCTGATACTCCATGAGAAGGTCTCATCTGGTAGACCTGGGCTGACATCATGTTGAAAAGGCATTTGCAACTCAGTCTTCCACTTTCCAGGAAAATGCTCTCCCTATACCATGTGGTGAAATCACTGCACTTCCCTCAAAATTTTTTGTAGGAAGGAAAAAAAGACTTGCATTTAATACTTTGCTTTTCTGGGGGTTCACTGGTGAATTCAAACATAAGGTGGGTTCTTCAACCCATGCCAGCATTGGCTCTGTGATGTAGTGCTTAGAAGCCTCCAGCTGCAATATTTTTGAGATTCTTTTATGTGTCCTCCTATCTGAGGTGGATTTCCCTGAGCACCTTCTCAAGGAACATAAGACAATATAATCATCAGTATAATCAAATCATACAGCTAGATATAAATGTGCCAGGGTACCTAGAAAGTAAGACCTTCAACATGGATATGGATTTCAAAAAATGCCCTGAAAAGCATCATCGGGCTTTAAATGTGTGATCCTGTGGACCTAAACTGTCAATTTTGGGATCTTAACTCTCTTAGCGTTTCAAAATAATGTCACTATTCATTTGGAAGAAATGAAGAAGTTCTCTCTTTCTCACTGCTCTTCTATTCTCATGGCTACTCTGAGACACTTACTGGGATCAGAAGAGTTTTGAATAATTGAATGAGATCATTGGTATCACAAGTAGTGGCTCAGGTCTTGATTATAAGGATATTATATGGTCCTGAGCATGATTTCTCTGTGAGATGTCAGAATCTTCTGGGTTCCAGCAGAGCCTGTGAATTAGGTCACAGATGTGTCGAACCCTGAGCATACTCTTATTTCTGGCCTAAAGCTGCTGTATGCAACTGCCAAGTATGAATTCAGATAGATATTTTTCCCACTGTCACAAATAGGCTTCACTCCAAGCATTGTTTTTGAGACAGCCATGACGCACTTTGATATATCAATAAGAGAAAAAAAAACTCAACTCAACCCTAATAAGTTCCAGAAAAGTTACATAAACACATCACACCTGCTGCTCCTGTCTTTGTACACACACCTAACAGTCCCTACCAGGAAGCCTCTAATGTAGTACTGATGCTGGAAATGTTGCACAGACAACTTAGAGAACCAATGATCCTACTGGGTGAAGGCAGTCCTGGCAACTACTCGGTGTTAAACCAGTTCTCTAAGATCTGAGTGAGCAGAATTGAATTAAATTGCAGTAATTTGATTCCATTGTCTCTAAATGAATTCGCTGTAAGAGGACACAGTCTGAGGCTTACCAAGAGAAGGAAAAGTATCTATTCGACAGGTGTTATGGGTCAAACCAAAAAGAGATTGCTAAATCTTTTGACTGTTGCCACATGGGGGTATATTACAAGCTATGCAGTTATTAACCTCCAGTAGAAGTTGCGTGGTGGAGCACAGCTGCAGATGATTAAAGACACCACTGCCAGCATCTGACAGCAGAATATCAGTGTCAAAATTCTATTTGAACTGATTAAATAAGGAATGGCAACACTTTTGTTTTATGGATGGCAGCACTTCAGTCGCTTTAGATGCTCTGCTTCCAGAAACAAAATTCTTTCACTCCCTGCTATGTTTTTTGGGGTGTTTTCAGTTGGATCGCAGTAATTTCTCCAGTCAATCAATTAAGCCAGGGTTTGCCACTGTGTCTAAGAGTGAGCCACAAAAGAGCTGGTGTGGTTCCCTGGTGCTTGGCCAAGAGGCTTCAGTGGGAGCAAGGCATCAGGCAGCTTAATCTGACTTCCACCGCTGGCACAAGGTTTAATGGATGTTAGGGCAGCAGAGAAATCATGTTCTGTGGTGTTCAGCTCCTGCTTTCTCAATGGCTCTGTACACGCCACCTTGCTCTCTGTGCCAGAAGCACAGGGGAGGCTGACAGCAGAGCCAGCAGAGATAGCTGTGCCAGAAAGCTGCTCCACACGGAGTGATTGTTGCAGCCTTTTGAAGCTTGTCTTGTGTTCCATAAATATATTTATCTCTATAGGCCTTGTACTGTTACACCACCCAAGTAACTTCACACATGGAGTAGTCTTTCCTAAGTTAAATGGCAGTAAGTTACTCAGAGATACAGGATTTTACCGGATTAGGTCTTAAATGCTGACTGCAGGCCAGATCTGCCATAGGTATAAATCACTGCAGGTAATTTTCACCAGCTGAAATTCTGGCCCTAAGCCCATGAGTCATGTTGGTTTTTTTTCACATTGTAAATTCTTGCTATTTCTTATTTATATTGCTTTAGCACTTTGCGGCATTTGTCAGGTGCCCGGACCCCATCATGCTTGTCACCCTTCAAACAGAGAGGCAAAAGACCCTTCTTGCCTCGGAGTATTTTCAGTTTAAATAAACCTGCATACAGTTACTCATTTTTCTGTAGGTGCATTATTACAACAACATTTTTGTATTATTCTGCCACTAAAACACCAGAACACAAATTCTGTGCCTGTGTTGATATTTTTCAGTAAAAAAATTGTCCTCTGCTGTATATTATGTCTAAGTGGCATTTAAAGACTGGAATTGGAGCCAGCTGCAGTGGGGGACATGGTCTTTAATAACTGAAGTGAGAGGTCCAAAGTCTCCTCTTCATGATGACACCATATTGGAGACATATCAAAACCAGAATTGGCACCTAAGTTGAACCTGAAGTAAGAAGAATCTTAACAGTGGCTGATTATCTCATCTCTTTTGTGTGGCATTATATTTAATTCTTTTTAGAGTTGTAGCCTATATTCCAGCTCCAAATTAACAATAAAGAAATGGGGTTTGGCTTTTTTTTTTTTTTTTTTTAATTCTTTCCTAGATACTGCCATAGCCATTGACAATGAGTGTTTTTAAATAATTCTTACCTAATCACTTATTCATTATTTTTTTGGCAAAGCCCTTGAAAGAGGCTTGGTGAAGGCTCTGAAGAAGCTGGATGACTATCTGAGAAACCCTCTGCCAGAGGAGATTGATGCAAACAGCACTGAAGAGGAGAAAATCTCAAAACGCAAGTTTCTGGATGGAGATGACCTCACTCTTGCTGACTGCAACCTTCTACCTAAACTCCATGTTGTCAAGGTAAAAGATGCCATGCCATGGTCAAAGAAGCCTTCTGACAAGGAAGTGCGCTGGTCCCACAGCCAAATGCTAAAACCAGCATGTATTTCAGCAGAGATATTTTAAGTCCTAGCAGAACAGTTTGAAATTTGCTCCTTAGTATTTCCTTAGGTTAACTGAAGCAACTTCATCTTTAGACTGCAGGGAAACTGTCCCATCACTAATCAGTGGCAAAACAATATTAAGATCTAGATATCTTGTCTTTTATTTTTATCCTGCAAGTAAAACCAGTCTTTCAAATGAATTGGTCCTCATTATTCTTGAGAGATGTCAAAACTTTGGTCAGTTCCCACCTATTTTTAACTTAAGAGCAGCAGTCCATCTTATGGTGAATATTTGTTCCAGCTGGTATTTCACACAGAGAAGTTATCAAATCAAAGTCACCACAGAGGTCCAAGATTTAAGATGTACAGTGGTTGCTGGTATAGAGTGCAAATGGTGTACACCAATTTTGCTTCTAACTGTTGCATTTATTTAATTAATCAGGTGACACGTTTCTTTAGAATAAAGCAAGTAGCTAGCAGACCTTGCCAAGCAAGAGAGCTAGGAATTAAAGCCAAGTCATGCAACTAATTTGGCTCTATGAGCCAAAACAGAAACTGAGCCTGGGAGCTAACTGCACGCATGCAAAAAGAAAAAGAAAAAAAAAGTGCATAAGTCACCAGGTAAGAAGTGTGATAATATCTTCACAAACTGAGCTCGCTCTTTGGCTTATCTTCATTGGTGACATTGGAGTCAGACAACGCAAAATGAATGTATGGCCCCTTACTGATTCCTGTCTCCTTGGGAAGAAATTAAAGATGTCAAAAGAGAATGAAAATATTTCTCAGATGAGCAGAGCCATAGGATATTGCCTGAAAAGCATTTTACAGAAGGAAAAAAAAATATATTAATATGATGGAAGATGTGTGCTGGAAATTGTGAAAATCTTAAGTTGCCCAGCAGGTTTTCCCTTCCCCATGTGTATGTGAAGCATCACTGAAGACAAGAATGCTTAATTAAATGCAGATTAGGACAGGATTGGGAGTTGCATATACCAAGTGGATCCTGGTAATAAAAACAAATCACAGTCATTTCTGAGAACATGACTGTCCTAAGAAATCTGAGATGGAAAACAGCTCTACCATGTGCTTTAAAAATAAAGGGGAAACTCTGTGGCACATATGTATGTAATTTATGCCCAGGAACAATTTTATACTGTCAGAAAAATTAGAGATTGGAAGCACTCATTATATCAGATAATCCATCCCTTCCTATCAGCTAGTTCGTTCTGTCACCACAGGATTATTCTATACAGTATATTCTTACAGGAAAACTGAAATGTCCCAATCCAGCAAGCTACTTAACCAACCAACTAGCTTTAAGCACAGATTAGTCCCATTGACTTCAATGGGACCATGCAGGTGCTTAAAATTAAGTACGCACCCAACTATTTTCCTAAATAAGGGCCTGAGTGTTTTTAGAAATTGAAAATTTCCCTTGATAGACAATTTCCTGGTATAATACTACTGTTTCTAATGTCTGCTAAATCATCTTGGTTTCTCAGTCATGGTACCCATGCTACCTTGAATTTTTCCTTTGCATGAACTGAGCCTTCCAACAGCTGTAGGTGGTTACATCCTCTAACAACATTGTCCAGGCAAAAAATATTACATTTATTAAAAATAGAAATATATAAATTGGAATATAATGTTAGATATAAATAAAACCATTAATATGAAGATATGCTAGATAGAATTGTTCTCGATGGTTTTCTCTTAAATCTATCTTGCCTTTTTTGATTCAACTAATGAGCTATTTCTTATGCAGTGTCTCATCTTCAAGGGAAGTACTCAGGACTGATTAAAACCACCAGAACCCAATATGGTAAAATTAATGAACTTCAGATACCACAAAAGTCATCATATGCCAGTAACCAGGCCATTGACACAGAGTGTCCTTAAGCCAAGCAGCATCTTTGCAAGACAGGGGACAACCAACAGTCACTTCTCAGACTTTCTGTCATAGAGTTCCTGAATCTCAAAACATTTCTCTCCTTTGCTATTACTTGTCCACCAAAGAGTAAGAATTGCTCTAAAAAGTAATCTGGAGAAGATGTTTTATTCCTTCTTTTATCTTTGGTTTAGATTGTTGCAAAGAAATACCGCAACTTTGAGTTCCCAACAGAGATGACGGGGCTGTGGCGGTACCTGAAGAACGCATACGCCAGGGATGAATTCACCAACACCTGTGCAGCAGACAAAGAAATTGAGCAAGCCTACGCAGACGTGGCCAAGAGGCTTAACAAGTCCTAACTGACCTCAGAGGTGGCTCAGTATCCGCTTTTACGGACTCTTCTCCTTGTTGCCTTAAGATATATTTTGTCATTATGCTATGTTGTGGCATCCCTATGACTTCATCTGTTCAAGTGTATTGGTCAGGGACAAACCTGCATCTCCCCAAAGAAAAAGAGGAGGTAGCTCTACTGTAGAGAGTGGAGAAATTTGAACCTAAGATCTATCTCAAGTAGTATTATTTGCAATCAGTATTGGAAATAAACCCACTTTACTAGTTTCTCATTTCATGTTGGGTGTGTAACACCATCTGTATTCTTCAGAGTTTTAAAAACAAGATATTAGCTGAAATTTCAAGTAAGACAGTTAGGAACACTTAGAACTGTTTTTTTCTGTAGGTTATTACAATGATGCTTTTCCCCCCAGTGTTATCGAGATCCCTGGAGTGGGTGCAAAATATGAAGGGAGGGCAGTGGGGAGGGGAAAAGGAGTTTGACCCTAAAAGACGAATGCTCTTAGCAGATAAATTTTTTTAAAAAAACTCTCTGAATGCATATTCTGTTTCAACAGGCCCAGGAGTTTATAGGATATTTATTTTTAACTTGGTGCAAGAGAGGAAAGCCTGAGAGAATATGTCAGACTTGCAGACACTGCTTTGCATAAGGTTAACATGATGTTGTTGGATCCAAATGTTTGAAATGAAAGAGAATGAATTGAGTGGTAGCCTTTGGAAGAGTGGAGCTCTTACCAAAATGCCCAGTGGATCTACCAGTCAGTAGAGACAGACAGACACAGCAATGGCGGCAGTGTATTGGCTCCAGCAAACAGGGAACTGGCACAGCAAACCAAACCACGTAGGATATTGTCATCTTGACTCTACGGTTGCCAGTTCCTTTATAATTGCTGTCTTGGGAAACTTGGATAGGCAGGAAAAAGCTGTTGCTGCACATGAATTCCAGGCAGGAGAAGTGCTTTCTTCACACTGGGCTTGAGATTGGTCACTTTCAAGCACTCATGGTTTCACCCCAGGAGAAATTTGCTCTGAGAGCCTCAGAGAGGGAAGGCTAAAAGAAAGAGGCGTATTTCCAGGCAGAAATTCATTAAGTGTGCAGCAGAAATCCATGCATGATGCCTTAGTCCCACTCATCCAGGGTTTATCAATCTGGGTTACAAGATTCTGAATTAGAATTGTTTTCTGAAACTGATGATTTTGTTCTATCTGTAGCATCTGCCTGATGCAATTTGCCTTATGCTGGTGATTATTTGTGTGTTATTTTAATGAATTCAGAATGACATCTCTTTTGCATGAAACTCATATGGCCTGATAGGTACAACAGTGCACATGGCTCTTGATTTTCAGTTTGGGGAGATTTATTCTTGTTTTCAAGGATAAAATAAAGCTGAACTGTTACCCAATGTGGCTCTCCTGATAGAGCTGCTAGTGCTGCACTGATTGAAGGGAAACCTCAAGCTGTGACCAAGGCGAACCTCCCATCAGGCTTGTGTGCAGCCAAAGAGCTAGAGGACTGGAGACAGCATTGAAAGCCGGCCTCTGGCATGTGATGCTGATGACAATCTGAAGCCATCCTGTTGCTTTGGTGAGATTATTTCACTTTTCACACTAATCCAGCTGGGAGAAGAATGCTGCTCGTTGACTGTGAAGATAGTTTGTGGTTGACTATTGTTTTGTATGCAATGGTCAATTTGTTCTGAAGTTTCAAAACCTTGGAAGAAAATGCATGAAATCTGAAATCTTCTATAATGGGCTATTCTAACAATGGCTAGACTGGAGGGCAAAGGCTCGCACTCTCTAACGTATTGCTGAGAAATCAACTGGCTCAGTGAACATTAATAGCAGCCAAAAAAAAAAATCTAATGAGATTAGAAGTGTCTGCACAAGCACATGTGGCTTGTTAAAAACATTTCTTCATGAGATTGGAATTATTTGTGATTCTTTTTTTTCTTTTTTGGTAAATGACAACAACTATTTATTTATTTATTTAAATAGACTCAGACCTTTTCATCTGTCTTTCTGGTTTTGTTTTCACTCAGCACACTGGTCAAGATGGCTTTGCTTAGAAAAGTGTTACTAGCTGTGCTTTGCAAATTAGTTTCTAGTGAAAAGTCTTCCTTCTGATTAATGGTCACTGGGATTTTCTTCCTTCCAGTATGATTTGCCTAGGAGCATGCCAATCAACTAATCTACATTCCTCTCGGTTGTCTTTTTCTAGGTTTCTACTTCAGTTAGTGACTTTGATTAATCACAGTTGTAGTGAATCTTTGAATAAAGACACAGAGGGAGATGTAGATTTTTGCTCTGGGCTTATGAGATCTATCTCCTTAAAGAAGACTATCTAAATGTGCAGCAGATCTCAGGCAAACTAAGTGAACCTGTTTAACTTGTCTGAGCTGATTTCCACCTCTGAATTATGTGGTTCTGTAATGTTTCAATATCCCTTTCTTTAGTTTTGCTAGAAGAGAACTAAATCAAAAGAGTAGGGCACTACTCTGCCTCCAAATGTTGTTAATTTGGTAAATATTCATTCTATTAGAACGTATTTCAGAAGAACTTAATCTTTGGAATTTCATGCTTCAGTAAATGTATTTTTTTAACATTTCTTTTTCATCTAATTGGTTGGCCTCAGTGACCTCAAATTGCATCTTTTTTTTCCAAAAATATGTTTAAAAATGTCTGGGAAAGAAAGTCCCCAAGCTACCTTCCTTTGAGTTAGTAATAAAAAAAAAAAATCTTTTAATATCTTCATAACAATAACAATAAGCCAAAAAAGTCTTGGTAAGGTGTGTTGATGGATATGAGAAAGAATAAGAGGAAAATGAAATGGTTTTCAGCTGCCCCGTTTATTCTTTCTGAATTCAAGTCTCTGCATCTGAGTTTAGCATTTTACTCATAACACTATTATAGGCTGATCCAATGGACAGGTTCAGGCATTCCCTGACCTTTGTTTGGGTTTGAAATCCAAGCTCCTGTTTTCATATCTGGAATTTTCTCTCACCTTTGTGCGTTTTTGGCTTAAGCCGTAGTCAGGAGGAAATACTGAAAATCCTGCATAGAAAAGTGTTTTGCTAAGATTTTGAGCTCAGTTCTCAAGACTCCATCACCAGTGAGATTTTAAAGGGCTCCAGGCTCCTTTAGGCAAGGTGTATGTGGTGATCTTCAAATGTATTTAGGATTATAAGTAATAAATATTAATCATAGAGGATTGTATATCTACTTTGGCAGAGCAGCATTTCTGAAAAGAATCTAAGTGACAAGACAGACAGACATTGCAGATTTACAATAACTTTGTTCATAAATTTTTTGCAAGATGTAAAGACAGACACAGTGCGGAGGGAGAAGAAGCCAACAATGTGGATTTAATCATCTACATTTCAGAAATGCAGACCAAATGTCTGTAAAGATGTCCATTCCATCCAAACATTTCTTAGATATTTATTTCAAAGCTCCCCGTTCAGTCAATCCAACACTCCATTCATATTGGAACTAATATTGATTTTTCTTCTATTAGCAGTGGTATGGGAGTGCTAGAGGATCCCATTTATTAGTTACTTTTGTTCTCTGTTAGACTGTTTGAATCGTCAAGAGGTCATCTTGCTGTACAGGTAGGACAAAAGAAGGATCTGTTTCAAAACCATTTAAACAAAGGTTTCTGATGAAACATTTGTTTTTCCTGGTAGAATCGTAGAATGGTGTTGTTTTGTCAGGTCTAGTGTGGAATATATAGCTACAGGTTACTCCTATGTTTGTATCAGCTGAAAAGCTACTGCAAGGGAGGAGTGACAGTCTATATCACTGAGAAACCAGACATCTTTGTTTCCTACAAGAAAGCTCAGCTGAATTACATGTAGTGTTTATTTTTAATATGTATTTATTTTATTGTAACCCCTCACCTTTCTATCTCTTGTCCCTGCTCAAATTCAACTCCAGATTAACCACAACTATTCTGACAGCGCTAAGTAGCTGGGTGCTCATGGATGGGCAGAAGAGTCAGCATGTTTTATCATAACCCATCCATCTTGTGGAGTGAAGCAAAGAGAGCTCCCTTTCTGCATCAACTGAATTTGGATATTTAGCTCAGTTTAAAGTATTGCAAAAATTTAGGCAGTGGAAATCCCACTCATGTAAAGCCCCAGAAGTGCATGGAAATGTTCACTTTTAAAAATGAATTGGTGTTTTAAAGAAAGAAATAAGCACAGAATCTTGTGCCCTCCTTCATGTATGTTCTTTTAAGCACCAGGAAGTTTGCATTTGTTTATTATTCTGCTAGATATATTCATTATTCTGGAATAGCTTTTGATATTAAGAAATATTTTTTCCAGTAAAATTTTCCCTTTCTGTCAAATCTTTCATCTCTTCATTAATTACGATGTCTGCAATGAGCTAGTTAATTCCAGAGAAGGAAGGAAAGCTGTGAAGGTTAGGTTTGTTGAGAAGCTGAAGGAGGTAATGACTTTTTGGAGAGAAAACAGTATTAAAAACATTAAAAAAAAATATGTCTTTTCATCTGGGATGCTTTAACCAAGAGCAATAGACTGATTTCAGCACAGACCTGAGCAAATCACCATGTTTAAGGTGGCTTTGCCAAAGGACTTCCCCAGGATGCATAGAGATGTTCCCTCCGAGTTATGAAATTTCCCATTTCCTTGATCAGAAGGCATATGCTGGTTTGTAAGGGAGTTGAGCAATGACAGCCCACTAACTCACTGATAGGCAATCGAAAGAAAGGTCCTGTTCCCTTCTTTTCCCTTCTAGCTCATCTGCAGGGAAAACAAAGAGCATTAATAGATTTGATTTTCTTGCAGTGTCCCAAGCAACACTCCAGCCCTAGGAAAGCAGAGAAACACTGTCCAATGAGGGTTTACAAGTCCTGATCAGTCTGTGTTTTAATATGTGACACAAAACTCTGAAGAGCCCCATGTAACTCCTCAGGCATTCACCACGCAGCTTTACAGGACCCAGCAGAGTCTCAGAAACCACAGCAATCCCGTTATTCCCCTGCTGCCCCAAATCATTCCCCTTTCACCATTCATTGGAGCGATGCTAAAGCTGAAAAGACTCCAGAGGATGCACTTGAATGTGGTGTGTTTTGAGCTGTGCTCATCAGCTAACGAGCTCTGAATGACAACATTGTGGTGGCTCAGTGGGTCGTGCCTCCGCTGTCGAGTGGCCGGCCCGTGGCTGGCAGGAGGGCAGTGCTGGGCCAGGACCCGCTGATGCTGCACACACTGCCATGGGGCAGCCACAGGGAAAGGTTTTAATGCTGGGCTACCTTTTCTTCTCCAGCCTGGCTCTCTAGCTGAAGTGTGTTGGCAGCTCAGCCGGGGCCGTGATCCAGTGCTAATGAGTGCTTCTAGCTTGCAGCATGTGAATAGACTACTCATGTGTTTAATGTTAAACATGTGCTTGCCTGCTTGCCTGGAGAGGGGCCTAAAAGTCATGACAGAAAAGCCTATATTAATGAAGAGCATTTATTATTCTCTCTCTTTGAAATATGGTGGCAGAATTCCCAGTGGGGGAATTCCCGATAGGAATTCCCAGTAGAGCCCAAGGCTACATAAGCATGAAGATGTTTCAAGTGTGAAGATGTCCTTAGAGAACAGAAAACTCTGAAGGAGAAAAGGAAAGAGTGGTGATATAGAGGGTCTTATTACAAAAGCAAGACACCAACTCTCCCGATAGTAGCTGGAGGGACACCACCAGTGTTGCCAGGCTCCGTTCTGGTGTATCATGGGAGGTTCAGAGCAGAGCTGGGACCGGGCCACACTGGCAGGGGAATGCCAAGGCATGTTCTGCTGTATCTCGAACCACTACTGTGGTATCCCACAGTATAAGGATGCCTCCATTGTGTCTGCCTCACTCTTATTATGAAGTGACTTGTTTGAAGAAAACTAAGAAGGATGGGGGATTTTTTTTTTATATATACACAGAGTAAAAACAATCCAAATATGCTTTAATGGTTCTCAACATGATACTGTCAATTCTCACCACAGGGTGGAATTTGTTGGTGGAAATTAAATTAAATTAAATTAAAACAGAAAAGCATGGCTTTTGCTAATGGGTACCACTGGGAGCCCTAAAAGCAGTTTGCAGTGTAGAACCATAAGGGGAGTGAACATCCTTTAATTCCCAGAATCACTTGGGTTTCACAGGGTCATTTCAGCCTATTCTGCTGCACTGCTGAGAAGGTGCCCTTTCTCTGTCTCCCTAGGTCTATGAACTCACAATAATTTGGGAAATGGCTATAGGCACCACATTAATCTTTTAATTTTTTTTTTACCCCACTTTTTTCTTTCCTTTCATTCAATCAACTACTTTAGTTTGGAAGTAAGCAGTAAGTAAACAGAATTTGCAAACAACATATATTCTACTTTTTCTTAAGGAAGTTTTAAAGAGCTTTCAGGAAATAAGAGATTATCCCTAGCTTTTGGCATAAACTGTGGTATGAAATATGTATAGAAGTATGATCCTGGTTAAAGAGTTTAAGCATGAAGATTGGAGTTTATTTTAAGGAGAATGCTTAGGACTAAATAAACAGAATACTCCAGATACTGCAAGAGGCACTTAAGATTTAGTTTGAATCTCTGTTGGATTTTTTTTAATTACTTATTGTACAACATAGAAACTGAATGCATATAAATATTCACTGCTTTTAACTGTGTTATTTAATTCAATAATGCTGTAAAGTGTGTTGGGATGGAAGATGGCATAAAGAGAAAAACTTACACTCTTGAAACAACCCTATTATTTTTGTGCCTTTGATTTTGTTCCCTCTGGAAAGAACAAGAACTGCACCATTTATTTGTGTAGAAGAAGGATCTCAGCTTCACAGATCCAGATAGTTTGGCAGTCTTTGTGGAGGGCAATTTGCTGTTTAGCAATCTGAGCCTTGCAGTGGGCACAGCGCATTTCGGAAGGCATCTAGGCCCATGCTTGGGTGAAGGGAAGGAGCACAGTGAATCCCCTGCTGTGATGAAATGCGATTAAGCCATCATGAGGTGGGGACTGGATAACCCTGAATCAGAGACTTTTGCCTGCAGCTCCATCACTAAATTGGTCTGACATCAGGAACCGCAGTGTAAGAGCTTGGCCTCGTGAGTGAGTCAAAGCAGCATCTTTGTCACCAGTCGTTTTCTATTTCTAACAACATAGATCTATTTTATAATCAGTGGGAGGCACAACAGGAACACGCTTTGTTCTGCCTCAATCGTGTTTCTTGTGCGGGTGTGTTTGAACGAGGACTTTGGCCCAATGCCGCACACCACACATATCCATGGCGGGCAGCTCTGGCATAACAATGCACACCCTGTCATGCTTGAATGCTCAAAGACTCCTGCACTGAAGCAATAAACTCCTGCTAAAAGGCTTGAAAATGCTCCCCTCAGTATGCTGATCTGCTACCCTGCCTCAGTTCTCATTTTCAATGCCATTTGGTGTCTAAGCCTCGAGTTTCACATAAACTGGGAGTACACTGTGTTGTCTAGTGCTGGAAGTTACTGGGCACTATTAACCATAACCAATTGAGTTGAAATACTGCAATGGCCTCCACTCTTTTTCCTAGTGTTGCTTGTGCCCATGACTGTATTTTCAGAGGGAGGCTATAAATCAACTCCCAAAAGCTGCTTGGTTTGGTTGCTGGTGAATGGGTCCTCATCTCTGCAAGTTCTCAGAGCTGTGATGGTAACAACCTTCCTCCCCCTTCCTCCCCCTCCTTTTTTTTTTTTTTTTTTTTTTTTTCCTTTTATTTAAGCATCCTGGTCTCTATTTCCTAGAAATTTATGATCTAACAATAGATAGATTTATTTTTGTAGTCTGACTGTTTCCAATACTAAAGCCTGAAGTTCAAAACCAAGTTGCATAGTGAGAATTAGAGGTGAAGAGAAATGCTTTATTTTGCTTCAAATCTGACTCATTTTCTATTCTGACTCATTTATGGGACAATCCTGTTTAATTTGAGGGCTTTCTGAGATTTAAAAAGAGGAAGGAGAGCCTCCTGTACATGTCACTGTCTTTGTACTGAGAGAGAATAGCAGGAACCAATCTGGAAATCCTAAGAGGTATACGGGCAAATTTACTATCATTGGTGTGAAAGCAATGTGTACAGACACCTGAATGGTGCCAAACTGGCTCACGGTTGCTTAAAAATTATGAGAATGTTCAAAAGCAAAATCTGGGGTGTGAACAATGGCATGACAGTTAAGTACCGTGCCTCTTTGGGGCATTATCCTGGCAAAAAAAATATCTCATTTGAAAGGGCACTCAAATTTTTAAGTACTGGCCTAGATCCAAGTCCAGGACTGGATTTTCTCCTCCAAACTGTCATTAATCTCAGAAATACCTAGTAACTGTTGGGTTTATCACCACTTTGACTGCTGAGGTAAAAGCAGAATCAGGAACTCTTGAGGAGAAAACAGAAATGACCTTCAAGTCAGACTTGGTAAGCTTCAAAGAAAAGTCATTTATTTGTAAACAACTATTTTATAGTAGTTGGCAGTGAAAAGTAACTATGTATCTGGGAGCCTCTATCAGATAAGAAAGAAAGACAGGATAAATCCTTTTGCATACTTGTGATTTTCAGTTGAGGCACAACCTTTATTAATGGGCAATTTTAGATTAGACTGTAACATTTTGGGGTAGGAACTATATATTTCTTCCCTGTATGTGCAACTCCTAACATAACAATAGCCTGATTAAAGCTTTTATGTACTGCTCTAACTGTCATAACATATAATAACAGGAATTATATAATGAAAATGTCATTGCAGTTCACCTTTAATATTATGATTGTGCAACTACTGTCAACTGTGAATAAAATTAATGTCCTTTTTGTATAATAGGTAGTATATTTTATTATTGAAGAAGTGGTTAAATTTAGTTTTTAAAAGCGAAAAAAAAAGTATCTGCTTATTGTTTTATTTTAAGCTTTTGGATAAATAAGCAAACACTTCTTTTGTATCTTTCAAATGAGTATGTGTTAAATCCACCTTTCTGAGTTGGAGCTGTTTATAATCTTATATTCCAAGTGTGATTAAGACTTGATAATTTGAATTAAAGTGGTTTATTTTCTCATTGGGTTATTCCTGAACTTTTGTTTCATTTGTTAATTTAAATTTTTAAAACAGGTAACATTCTGTGCTTCTGTGATTCCCTTGCCTTCAAGAAAAACAAACATACTGTTCTCATCACTGGGTCTAAAAATCGAAGTATTAGGAAAAGGAAGGACAAGAGATAGACAGGAGGGACAAGTAGACTATATCTGTGCCAGAAGAAGAAACATGGCCAGAGTATAACTCGTGCACTGGTGGTACTGAGTTGGCCTGCACCAGAGAGCACTCTCCAGGGCACTGTCCAAGCACAGCACATGGGATATCAGAACTGGTTGGGGTATAATAAAATCTGTAAAATAATGGATGGGTTGAAATGGGGAATAGCTATTCACTATTTCTCATATCACAGCTTATGTGTTCCTAATGAAATAATCCAGCAGAAGGTTTAGAAAAAACAGAAGTGCCTTGATTAAAGTGTATGATTAAATTTTGTAGCCCTTTACAGGAGAATACTTTGCAGATCAAAATGGATATAGGGTTCAAATGTGGATGTGATAACTTCATGAAGAACAAATCCATTAGTGTTGTTAAGTTTTATCACAATTTCTAAGTCAGGTCCCTATATACCAGGGCTGTGAGAGGGTCCAGGGAGAAGTAGGTTTCTACTTGCCTTATTTCTTACGTTGCTTCTGCTGCAAGACGTTAGACACACTTTAGGCAGGGCTGCATGTCTTAGCCACGGGAGGGACTTTCTGATATTTTGATACATAGATGTGAACTATTGTAAAATTTATTTCAGCACAAACCCTTTAAATTTAGGTTCCCTGAAGCAAACCACTTCTGGGGAGGCATTAGAGAGCGAGGCTGAGTGTCCTCACAGCAAATGACAGGGAATCACGCCATCTACCTGAAAGAACAAGAGCTCATCATCCAGCAGCTGAAATGGAGAGGAACAAGTGCAATATAATTCCTTTTTTTTTTGCTTAATTTTTAACCAGGCCTGAATGCACGTACAGCTTTGCTGCCTGGACACTCAATTGCATGAGTGTTGACCATGCTAACACTGCTATGGCTGATTGGTACCACTGCCACGCCTTTTCCTGTAGAAACACACTGGGCACAACTCTACCATGTCACAGGATTGCCAGAACCACATACGTGAGACTGTGTCACCTTGATGAGCATCCCTAAGAATGGCCAGTACTGAATGCTTCAAATGGTGGTGCCAGAATAGTCCTAGGACTTTGGGTTTAAAATACTGATCACAAGTGTTCTGTGCTGGTGTGGGGTTTTTAGTGTTTATTTCATTAAAAACATTTACCTATAGCTCTTGCTCCTCTCATTGTACAAACAAATCTGAAACTGGTCTCAGGCTGTCTGGACACCAGTCTAGGTGACACCTTATGGTAGTTAGTACATCAGACCTCTCAGGCAGCCTGCTAAAAAAAAAAAAGAGGTCTCTGTGCATGTGTGATTATGATTACAGACCTGAATGATGAAAAATGGAGTGAGCAACAAACTAGATCACTCATCGCTCTTCTTGTCTTTATTTTATCATCCCTTATGCATCTGCTCTGAACAATCCAAAGCTTTTCTCTTTCCACAGCCATGTCTCTATGCTGCTGGTCATTTTTTTTTTTTTTTTGCCATTTGAAGTATCATTTCTACTCAGCTAATCACTCTATCTGACTTGGATTTGTACTGCTGCCTCTTCCTACTTGCCATGTGAAAAATAGAGTCCTTAGCAGGCTCCACAGAGCTGCTGGCATCTCTTCCTTCAGGGATGGGGTGGGGGGAACCTTTATCAAACTGGGTTTAGTTTGATTTTTCTTTGTTATCTCAATACCTACTGTAACACTCTGCACATCCTGCTAGACATGCTGCAATCAGTCCAGTCTGCGCCAGGCAAGAGTTTAGTCATTTCAGGTGTCATCCATCCTTCATATCTCATGCATGCCTTTCCTTTCATGAGCCCAGCAGATGCCTTCAATTGCCAGCCACTGCTCTTGGCTTTCCAAGAAGTAGCAGACGAATTATGGAGTCTCTCTGGCGAAGGATGAAACAAAGGGGCCCAGCAGCGTTACGACATTTTCTTGCACTGAATTGGCTTTGGGAAGAATGGGTTCTTTCCTCCCCTTAGATAAGCACAGAAATCTTAAGCAGATGCTTGCAACACATCAAACAAATATATACTCTAAAAAAAATAAATATAGGCTCTACCCACATGCCCCATAATCTCGCCAATATTCAGCCACCACTAACAGTATCTAGCCTTTCTCTGGTGAGGCCTGAGGAAAGGGAAAACCCACAGTCTCGTCACACCACAACAGGGCTGCAACCGGCTCCTCCAGCACCCTCATCCCAGGGCTGAATATGGCAACTCCAGGAGCTGGTGGCCAGTCTTCAATCTGCCCTGTTGTCCGGCAAGTCGAGGGAAGCACAACCCTTCTCTCTCATGTGCTATGTATACACTCCAAAGGCTCCAATCTGTTTAAGTTTCTCTTTAAATCAGTGTTGTGGAATGTGAAGGGGAATTTCATGCCATGGGGAAGAAAGTGGACCAGTCTGGAAAGCCTAAATTTCCAAAGCAGGAAAAAAAGAGTATTCTCTTTAGTAACCTAAATCAATATGCTCCAGATTTCTAGAGGAAATTTATTCTTATTCCCTTGCACCGAAAAGCATAGGTTTTAGGAAAAGATGAAGTATATTACTTGATAAGTATGTGAAAGGGTTTATTGCAAAAAGTCCTGTTTTTCTGAACCCTTCATTGAAACAATAATATTAAAGAATCTTAACAGTACCAAAGAAAGGACCTTTCAGAACCTGCTGGAGTTCAAGTCACTCATGTAACCCTCATTCACCTCATCATGCAGTTGGGTTGTGGTGCCAGCTTTCATCGTCTCATGTGCCACATCCTGCACAGGGTCTGCCCTGTGTGGTGCTCTGAACAGTTGATGCAATTTATTTTCTCAGCAACGTGTGGTGCTGGGCCTTCTTTGCTTCTTATTATTCGGGATAGGAAGCTCTTTGAAATAGTCGTGGCATCCAGTGCCTTCTACAACAGACTCGTTCGTAAACTGCTTTGCAAAATGTTTCATACATCCCTAAGGGGGACAGGGTGATGTTTCAAAGCATGGGAACCAAGACTGAGAGCTTCAGATATGAGTTTTCACTTTGGATGCTCAGTTTCACCTATGTAAGACATTTTTTTGCAGCATGTTGCACTACACAGCAATTTCAGGGTACTGCTGTGCCAATAAATTCAATGTGCTGGGCAAACTCCCAGTCTCTGGGACAAACTGGCATGAAATGGCCCTTTTCTATATTGCTTCTACCCTCCTAAATTGGATGGCTGCCTGAAAATTGCTTATTAGAAACAGACTCTGAACAAATGAACTTCCAAACAATGCTAAGGACGGATTACTTGGGAGGGTGCTAGGTGGCCTGAGCCAAGAGTGCTTTCATAGTATAGACATACATACATCTATGTAAATATAAGGTCTACATGTACACTAAGTAGCAAAGATATTTGGGTTACGTTGCTGCTTGCATGTGAAGCTGGGAGTGGTCAGAACTCCTCAACTGTTGCAATCTCAATACTACCACGAAAAGTAGCAAATTTGGCTCAGCTGAGCAGTATTCGGTCTTTCCTAAGCTCAGATTGTTTGACTTTGTAAGTGTAGTAACTTTTTAGTGTACCTTTCCTTTTATGTGTGAGTGCACATGTGCAATGGCACCCTTCCCTCTGAGCAGTGTTTTAGTTCTAGGTATCTGTAATGATCACAGAAAATCGGTGCAGTTAGTATTTGAGCTGTCATGGAAAACCAGCTGGCTTTTGTACCACATCTCTGCCACAGCACTAGATAGGTTATTTATCACACCACAGCAAGAGTTGTGCTACCATGCCCATTCAGCTAGAAAATCACTGCCCTTTGCCATTGGGCACAATTGCCCTAGGAGAGCCCTGTGGTTGCCAGAGTGAGCTGGATGCCTTACCCTGCATCCAGCCAGAGTAGCACTCATATTTATGGTGTATGGGCTAAAATCTCTATTCATCTCTATTCATAAAGCAGCAGCTTTAGCTTTTCCTTGTCAATGTGGATGTTGAACTAATCAGAAAGGGGAGCAGGGGAAGGAGTTTGTGGGAACATAACAATGTCAAAAAAAAACCACCTCTGCTTGCTGTCAGTTAAGTCTCTCCATTAGTTACCTCTACCATTATGGATTCATTTTAAGATCCAGACTTCAATATACATAACTTTAAATCACTAACATCCTTCATGGCTCTGTGATTTGCTGGTTCCATATGTAGCCTCTTGGCCCATTGCATTGGCACAAGTTCAATTCTTGTTCTTCCTTTGGGTTACAGTTTCCTTGCTTTGATGGGAGGGTAGGGGGGGTAGTGGGTCAAGAGGGAAAGAGCAAAAAAAGCAGTGATGAGACAGAAGGCAAGTGATGAGGGAGAGGGAAATAATGTGAGGAAACGACCTCTACCATTCTATGATTCTATGAAAAGTAGAAATAATAAAACTGGAGAGAAATTGCTTCTAAATAAATAAGAAGAAGTAAAGAGTGGGAAAAAAAAATCCCAAAAAGAGGAAAACAATGAGAAATGTTGTCATGAGCAGCTGTCCCCATCCCACGGCTTGTGACACCACTTGAGGAGAGAGAGCAGAGGGCTGATACAGCCTTTCCAGAGTGCCTGAAGTGGCAATGCCATGCTGCTGCTCATCCCCTCACGACCAGACTCAGTCCCCGCCTGAACTTTATAATTAAGCTCTCTGAGATTTCGCTTGGGGTCTGGGCTGACAGCTGTATTGAATTTTGGTTTATTGTGTGATTTATCAGGGCCGTGGATGGGCGTTTGGATGATTTAGTGCTGAAAAAATACCTTGGAATGCAACACACAGCAATATCTGCATTATTAATAACAATAATAATAAAGATAAATGTCCTTCCCCAGAGCTTTCGATGGCCATGCCACTCAATTTAACATTTTAACAGTGGCATGTGGCCTCTCCATGGCACCTGGTAATGTCTGATGGATTCAAGCAGGCAAAGAAAAGGTTATTTGTCAAATGCTCAGCCTCAACTCTACCGTATTTTGAAAGCTCCAGGTCAGAGCAGCCCGAGCCGCATTCTTGTCCCTGACATCCAGTGAGACTGAACTTTGTCATGTTATTAAGCTGTCAGCAGTGCTGAGGCGTTATTTAGATTTCTGGTGGGAACTCCTTGCACATGCTTGGGGTGCTCTAGTGGGATTATATCAACACCATTGTAAAACACACACAAATGAGCTGTGCTGTAATTACCACATGAAGATCTGGCTTGGCTGGGTTAATCAGCAGAGAATGGAAATACCAGATAAACACAAATGGGCCACCAGGATGTTTATTCCAGTGGCAATAATGCCATTGTTTCCTAGTAGACCAGCCTGATTCTGGGACTCTGCTGGCATCCAAACCACTGGCCACTGAGTATATGTGCCATGCACTGAGGAGCAACACGGGGGGCTCTGTTGTTCTCCTGCACCAGGGTCCTGCAGGCGTGACTGGCAGGACTGGGATGAGGGACCAAGGGATTTAAATGATGTGATATTTGCTGTTGTTAAAAAAAAAATAAGAAGGGAAATTATTTCCCTACATCCCAGCACGAGTCTCAGTCATTCCACTCAAAGACATACTTTGTGTGAGACTCTTGTGCCCATCAGGTAGGACAGAGGTTGCTTTCTGTGCACCTCTCCCAGCCGTGCCCTCTGAAGTGAAAGGTGCAATTACAGCTTTATCAGTTCCAGCTGGAGAAAAGCAGCTGTCTGGGTAGTTTTGTTCTGTTGGTTGCTATTCAACAAATCACATTTTAACGTGCTTTAGCCATTCATTTTTAGGGTATAGACACAACCTGATTTAAAGTGGAAGGGGAAGGACTGTGCTGTCCTGTAGCCACAAGCCACAGTGGTCAAGTGGGACCATGGTGGCATCAATGACCCCAGGCAGAGCAGAGGGCTGAGGTCCTCCTTTCACAAATCCTCCTTTCTCTGCTCAGTACATCTGACTTGTTTTATCTACATGACACCTGGGTGCTGTAACTGAAGCCATAGCTGGTGGTTTACTAAGAAAACTACTGAGCCACTGGAAAATGTTCTTGTCACAGATATTTGCTACAGCATTCACAGCTCTATTCCTTGGCAAAGAGTTGCTTGAGCACTCCTTAAGTCAATGACAGTGTTTATCTCGAGTAGTCTGAATGAGTGGTGAGGATGCTTTTGCAAAACCTACCTGGCTCTGTTAGGTGGCAATGGCAGAGCAATTGGTTAATCCCTTCCTCTGGAAAAACTACAGGAAAGGATAAAGGAGGGAGACAAAGAGTCAACGGGTAACACCAGTTACAGATGATTCTGTTCTTTCCAAAGTGGGCTATTTCTGACTGACAGCCATTGTTGCCTTTTGTCCCTCCTGCTTGCTTTACTCATTTGCTGTCCTCCAACACGTGGGCAAGGTGAACATCTTCATTTATTTGTTCTGTGGAACTTAATGCAGGGGACCCTAACTTTAGTGCTGATGAAATATGAATGAGAAGGAGGAATAAATTATCTCTGCCTTGGTCTCCGAGAAATAGGCACAGACAGCCTATTTTATAGAATTGTAGAATCGTTTTGTTTGGAGAAGACCTTTAAGATCATTGAGTCCAACCGCTAACCTCACACTGCTAAGCCCACCACTGGGGCAGTGCCGTGTGCCTCAACACCACATCTACAAGACTTTTCAGTATCTCCAGGGATGAGGAGATACATCACCTCTCTGGGTAGCTTGTGCTAGTGTTTAAGAAGTTCCTCCTAATATCCAATCTAAACATCGCCTAGTGCAACCTGAGGCCGTTTCCTCCTGTCATTTGTAGCTTGGGAGAAGAGACAAACCCCCACCTCCCTACAGCTTCCTTTCAGGTAGTTGTAGAGAGAGAGAGACAAAATTTCCCTTCAGCCTCCTTTTCTCCAGATTAAATACCTCCAGTTCCCTCAGCTGCTCCTCATCAGACTGGTGCTTCAGACCCTTCCCTTTGTTGTTCGTCTCTGAACATGCTCCAGCACCTCAATGTCCTTCTTGTAGGGAGGGACTCAAAATTGAACACAGTATTAGAGGTGTGATTATATACAGAGACATAATCACTTCCCTGGTCCTGCTGGTCACACTATTTCGGGTACAAGCCAGGATGCCATTGGCCTTCTTGGTCAGCTGGGCACACTGCTGGCTCATGTTCGGATGCTGTCAATTAACACCTTGAAGGTCCTTTTCCTTGGGACAACTTTCCAGCCACGCTACCCTAAGCCTGTAGTGTTGTCTGGGGTTGCTGTGACACAAGGGCAGGACCTGGCACTTGGCCTTGTTGGACCTCATACAATTGGCCTTGGTCCATCACTCCAGCCTGCCTAGATCCCTCTGAAGACACTTCCTGTCGTCAAGCAGATCTACACCCTCACCCAACTTGGTGTCATCTGCAAACTTACTGTAGATGCACTTGATCATCTCATCCAGATCGTTGATAAGGATGTTGAACAAAACAGGCCCCAACAGGCACTGGGGAGCACCACTGGTGACCGGCCACCAACTGGATTTAACTCCCTTCACCATGACTCCCTCAGCCCAGCCATCATCCACCTTTCCACTCCACAAACTGTGTCTATCCAAGCCATGAGCAGTGAGTTCCTCCAGGAGAATGCTGTGGGAGACTGTTGAAGTCCAGGAAGACCACATCTACAGCCTTTCCCTTATCCACTAAGTAAGTTACCTTGTCATAGAAGAAGATCAGGTAGGTCAGCAAGACTTGCTTTTCATAAAACCATGTTGACTGGGTTTGAACCCTTGATTGTCCTGTATGTGCCCAGGATAACCTGTTCCACAGCCTTACTCGGCACTGAGATCAGACTGACAGGCCCGTAATTCCCAGGATCCTCCTTCCGACCCCTCTAGTAGATGGATGTCACATATGCCATTCTCTAGTCCACTGGGACCCCCACATTGAGCCAGGACTGCTGGTAGATGATGGAGAGTGGCTTGGTTTTTAATAGTGATCTGTATCTGTAGCCTTTCCCAAAACACTCTATCATCAAATGATTCAATGTCATCATCAAAGAATTTTTGGTTTCTGACTTTCCTTTAATAATAGTAGAGAAGTTTAATGAAAGGAAAGATCTGCATAGATTTCTTCCTAAATTGGATGAAATCCTGCCTTTCCCCCCTCTCCCTTTTTTTGTCTTTTTTTTTTTTTTTTGGTAATATTTCTGCTCAGAGAAAATTATAGCCTCTGGTGCCAGTGATGTGCTTTGTATGTTTTGTTTATTGCAGTGGTTTTAACTGGAACCATGGGTGAGGGAGTATCATTATGAAATTCTTGATACCATTGATATATTTGTGCAAACATAATTGTGGGCACAAAAGGCAGCAGAGGGTATGACATTTTCAAAGCATTTTCTCCTTATTTTAAGCATCTGTTCAGTCACTTAAATGCAGTACATGCTGACATACTCTCTAGGCAAAGAGAAACCAAGGTTCTGGTTCAGACCAGACATCTGCCTCTATGTGTCCAACCCCATCTGAGTTGAAGCTGGCTTTCGGAAGCTGCCTTTTCAGATGAGCTGTGATGGTGGTGGTACCAGACTGGGCTACTCCTTCCTGGTGTTTGCCATCATTGTATTAGAAGCACCTAGGAGTTGTGTGGCTTCTTGCAGGAGGATAGCTTGGAGTTATACAAACCAGGAGTCATTGCACTTTGTAGTAAAAACCTCCTGGGCATGGAGGTTACACACATGCAGTGGCTGGGGGAAACAGGTTGTTGGACTACCTTTTTGAATAGCAATTGTCAGGTTCCAGAGCTACAAATTCATGCCATGTCTGTGGTACCTGTGAATATGAGCATTGGAAGTCAGGCCTGCTGATTCTCTCAGCCAGTAGCACAGGGTGTCTACCACTGGGACACCGGCACTCTGCTCTGCAAAAAGCTTCACTCAAAAAGATGTTGAACTATTTTAAAAACATGGCTGCTGTGAATGACATGTCTGCTTATTAGTTTATATTGCTCTGAACCAAGAAGATCAATTAGCTGATGGTGATGTAAAGAGGGAGGGAGCTGAGATTTTTATTTAGCTACAGGAATTGCTGTACTGGCAAGGGCTGTGTGTTTTCTCTGCAGAGTCCCGTGCACTTTGGTGTGACCTTGCTGTGTCGAGGGCTATCATCAAACCCTTCAGGTGGGCTTATCCTCTTCTAATGTTGCCTACCTCAGACTAAGGTGTCTGTCATCCATGATGTGAGATGAGTATCTCCATGAAACTGCCTACTTGTTGCTTTCTGGTTGTAGACACGTCTCTGAGGATGGGAGGAACCACTGTCTTTCCCAAAGGACTGTCTCAGACTATACATTTATCTTTATGATGGGTGAAGGCAAGTGTGAAAAATCTCATGTAAAGATGAATGGGACTATGGGGCCTTGAACAGCAGCACTGAGCTGGCACACTTTGCTGAACTGGGCAATTGGCAGCTGCTACAGTCAACCCCTAAGATTATTTGTGGTTACATCCACTGAACCACTCCTCTGAAAGGGAAAAATTCTGTTCCAGCCCTTGACAGGCTCCTCTCATTGCAGTGCCATAGGTCAGTAACTAGGAGATAAATATAACTGAAAACACATTTGTCTCTCCGAGGCTAGAGGTAGCTGCCAGCAGAATGTG
Organism: Urocolius indicus; assembly: GCA_013401255.1. NCBI lineage: Eukaryota > Metazoa > Chordata > Aves > Coliiformes > Coliidae > Urocolius > Urocolius indicus. The sequence continues at coordinate 169,228 of WBNH01001083.1, forward strand.
ATGAGTAGGAAGCAAATCAGGCAAGAGCCATAGACGTCCCCCACTGGAGCCAGAAGAAAAGCTCTTACTGACATCTATGCAAATCAGGGCTGAGTCAGACAAAGGCTGTGAAGAGAGAGTCCTGTCCACCATAAGCTTATGTTGGTCTACAACCAAGGAGGGGAATATTCTGTAGCCTACGAGATCCCTGCTGAGCAGCACAAAGACAAATTTCTCTTTCATCAGCACAACTGGAATTAATCTGGATTTCTTCTAGTGTAAAAAAAGAAAGGGAAATAAATTAACTTGGTATATTTGCCTTCCTTTATTCTTCTTCCACACCCTGAATATGCATTAAAAATGAGTCCAAAACCCTGTTCTGAAGAAGTGACAACTTGAGGTCTACATCCTGGGAGTATTTGTGTGACATTTATAGGACAGAGTCATTATTTGAGACAGAGAAGGGAAGGTGGAGCGAGGAACAAAACTCTGAAGAAAAGAAGGAAACAAATAAAAGACTAGTTACTTAAACCTGAGATAAATGTAGAAAAAATGAATAAGTAAATATCTTTCTGACTCAAAATACCTTGTTAGGAGAGGTTCTGAAAGTGAAACATCAGTGGAGAGCATGGTGTCTTTGGAAAGCAATAGTGATTTTGACTACTTTGGTTGATCCATCTCTTTGTGTTGCTGCTGCTGTTATTGGGTTTTTTAATTTGACCAGAGGAACTGTGTCTTCATCTGGACTGACAGTTTAAACGGCACTGAGGAGCTTTTTCATGTGCAGTTTTCTGGCTGTTTCTGCTATTAAATTGCCTGAATTTTCCCCAGCATGCTTCTGGCCTCATCCCAGTAGGCCCAGTTGTGAGCTGGGAGTTAGCAGTGAGCAGGAATCATTCCCAGTATCAGTTCAGCTGCAGTTGCACAATTTTGGGAGAGCGGCAGTGTGGACATGGATGTCCAGTAAAATGCTGTTTCCGTGTTTAATGTGGTAGTATGGATACAGTTTGTGTGTTTATGTTTAAAATAAAGTAAAATATTTAAATATATATCTAGTATAAACAATTGGAGACAGATTTCTGGAAGGTGTTGGGACGGGAACTTATTGGGCAGCTGAGCATGAGGATCCCACAATCCTGCCCTGCTGCTTGACTGGATCTACTGTGTGTCCAGCCTCCGTGTGAATTGCCATCTCAGAAAAATGGCAGGAAATGCCACACTCCACTTTTTGGGTTTCTTGCTGGATACATCTGTTGTCACTTTAAGGCGATGAATTATCTCAGCAAACAGTCAATGAAGAAGGCATTGCAACTGTTGCAATGCTAAGGCAGAAGGTGAGGGACCGGGAAGCCAGAACCACAGAAAGTAATGGGAGGGATCTCCATGGGTAATAGAATCGTAGAATTGTTTGATTGGAAAAGACCTTTAGGATCATGAAGTCCAACCACTGACCTCACACTGCCAAGCCCACCACCAAACTATGTCGCTTAGCACCTCACCTACACAACTTTGCAATAGCTCCAGGGATGGGGACTCCACAGCCTCTCCCCTCATCCTTCTCCAACTCCCTCAGCCACTCCTAATCAGAATGGTGCTCCAGACCCTTCACCAGCTTTGTTGGTCTCCTTTGGACACAATCCACCACTAGCCCATTGATGGTGACATCCTGCACACAAGCTTAGACACTTCCTTCACTTGGGACTCCTCATTCACTGAATTATTTTTTTTTTTTTGTATTGCCTCTTCTCTTTCCTCTCATGGACAATAAAATATTCCCATCTCCCCTTGCTCTTTTCTATTGTATCTTGGCATGTGTTTTCATAGGGAACATGTGTACTTCATGAATGTGCAGGCTTACACATATGTTGCTCATGCCAAGTACAAGCCCATCCTGTATCAGAAACCATCATTTATGGGGCAGGGAGTAGTCAAACTCTTACTGTTAATAGTAACTCCTGGCATTTGGCAGGGAGTGTTTAAAAACTTTGGATGCTGGAAACATATAATTCATCATGACATCCTCAGACTAGATCACATGAAGAAATCAAGTTTCAGTACAATACAGAAACCTATTCTGAGGTTGAAACCTGTTTATTTCAAGGGATTTTCCATTCCAGAAATTCAATTATGAAAAAAAAAAGATAGGTAAACCACCTATTTTCAGTAGTCTTGTAAGCATTTCTTATCACAATAGGGGCAGGGAAAGATTAGCATTTCCCATGAGAAGTGGCAAATTGAACAAAAAAATACTACAATGGGAAAAACAAAACAAGTCAATATGTAGGCATGATTCAACACACACACACATAAAGACTGAACAAAGCCAGGAAAATTGCTAGAAAATTTTTAAAAGGTTGGAAAAATATGGTTAAAAATCAAAGGAAATAGAAAAAAATAGCTTGATTTCCTTTCAAGCAACCTCCAGTGAACAATTTAGCAGAGCTCTACTCTTTTGGGGCATTCTTGAAAACTAAAATTAGACTTACATGCATATTTACTAATATGGTATATAATTTCTATTTCAGAATTCCCTAAATAAGCAAGACTGGTTAGTTTTACTGTACTACCATGTATCAATAGTTCTTTGGGATATATTAATGCTCTGTGAAGGATAATGGAACTGAGGGAAAGAGAGACATTAATAAGAGAAGTACTAGAACACAGACTATCTGAAGTATATCTCTAGCTTCTTACTTCACAAGTTATCCATGGGACAACACCAGCTACTTAAATTTAGACTGTATTTAAAGATACATCTTGTAAACGGAAGTAGATTGAAAGTCATTGTCAGTCCAAATGGAGAGAAAAAGCTTAGGGGGAACTGGCAGCTTAGAAAGACCAAAATGTCATTCAGTCTTTCATTGTTACTTGGTAGACCTTACCCTACACAGACTGATAGTTTCTACCACTTCAAGAATGTTTGCCTGGTTTTTGTGAAATAAATTCTATTAATTGATTTAATACCTTTACACCAGGGACCCTCCAAAGGAAGGCTGTACATCTTGATTTTGGCTGTGTATTTTGAGGAAAGCAAGAACCGTGAATTAGTTCATACTGGGAACTAATGCCCCAATCCCACATGCTGCCTCATCTCATCACCCTGACTCTGTTCCTGCTGCCTGTGTTCACTCAGTTTTGAGGTATGGTCATGCCCCTTGGACTGGATTGAGTAAAATCATCCCTCATTTTGAACTGTCTTTTAGAAATCATTTCTCAATGTACAATTGCCTGAGATTTCCAATTTCCTCTGTAAAAGTTTATTTTCAGGGTGCATCTTTGGTGGGAGCAATACTTTCAAGGACTTCTTTCTTCTTGTAGAATGGAAAGACTTCATTGGTAAGGTCTGTGCTAAAAGGTGTATCTTTTTCGCTGTCTTGGTATCAAGGAGTTGATTTGAATAAATAGTTTTCTGCCTTGAAAGCTAAACCACATGAAGAAAAGAGAGCAGCATGGAGATGCAGGGTTTTGACAAACAATACTGGTGGAATTGGCATTGATGGGTCCAGGCACAATAGTTCCCAGCTGCCCACCCTGCCTCTTTGCTGGGGACCACTACCGTGCCCTTCTACTCACAGCATCTTTGTGTGTCTACGCGTGGTGCTGTAGTGGTGCCGAGTGCCTGTGGTTCTGGCAGTGGCCGAGCTGACTGCCACATTCTCACAGGCGGATCACTCAAGGCAATGGAGAATTCAATGCAGGGAGAATTCAGGGAAATTGCTTTTTTAATAATAGAGCAGGAGTTTTCACTCACTTCTTTCACCCTAGCCTGAATGCTACAGAGAGTAGTTATCTGTATGAATTGGCCTCCTTGGCCAGTCTGAGTCATTTTTCTGAGTCTTCAGTTTTAAGGTATTTTTTTCTGTGGCTGCGCGTTGACTCTAGTTTTGTCCCTGGCACACCTACAGGAAACTCAGCTCCACAGTTCTGTTGTCAGACTCAGCAAAACAGCCCTAGACCGAGTGGGAAGAGTTAGACCCTCTGGGAGAACAGAGACAGCAAGAAGAGGTAGGTTGAGGAGAGGTTACCCCGTTGTCCTTGTTATTCTAGTTTTGTGGATAACCAGAAGGCTACAGTCTTCAGCACTTCTGTCTATCAGGGTTATTTTTAATTGGGAAGTTTTTAATATGAACAAACCAAAACGGGATGTGTCACTAGCAAGTTCTAAGAATTATACTGCTGTCTCTTTTTAAAAGGCAAGCCATTTTGCCTTCTTTTCTTTTTTTTTTTTTATAGGTTCCTTTTAAATTTTGTTAGGTTCAGCCATGGCCCCAAATATTTAAAAATACTTTTTTTTTGCTAAAAACTTTAGCAATAAACTTGTGTAGAAGCTGACAACCTCATTGGACATCAGCAAAATACAGACTATAATGTATAAACTGGGAAGGGTATGGTCAGAAGTATGTTCTACACAAAATTATATTGCCGATATTGCCCTGTTATTGTAATGAATGCAATTTATTGCAGTGTAATCTTTCTCTACCCTCCAAAAGCTTCTCAAGGTATCAGAGTATATGTAGTGGCCCATCATGATCAAATATAATTTAGTTGGAAGATGTGTAAGGAGTCAGCCACCAGGATAGAAGTTCCTAGTGAGGAAGAGGTTTTAACACCGTTGTAAAAGATCTGTAATATTGTCTACTTTCTGGTTACTCATAATTGTGCGGGAGAGCCTGAGCAATTCAGCCTTGTTAGAGCAAACTAAGGGGTGCGACTAAATGGGCTAGGTTGGGATGCAGAAACAACCTCACCACATCTGCAGAAAGCAAATTAGCTTTCACCTAGCATGTGACTGGATCTGAAGTACCTCCTGCAGAGCTGTGAAAACACATCTCCCTGTAGGCTCCTCTCCAGGAACACCTTTGGTTGGAAATGCAGTAGCACCATTCCAGTGCTACTGCCCTGCAGTTTTCCACTTCCATGTGCCAGTAACCTCAGCTGAAGCATCTGATACCAGTCATGCTCAGAGACGTGACCAGGGTAAGATGAGCAACTATTTCCAGTTTGGCAGCCTGGCAATTTTTGTTTCCCTGGGAACTGGCAACTGCCCACATACTGAACCACTGTGTAGGAATCCATAATTAATGTCACATTTGCTCTACCATCAGTCTAGACACATTTGTCTAAACTATTGTTTTTAAAAAAGAAATGAAAATATAAAAAATGTCAGTCCCAACAGACAGAGAAGAGAGAGCAAATAAAGTCTGGCAGGCGTTTTTGCCTTTGACTACATTTACTACATTCCTTGTTGTCTTTTGAAAGGGTCTGTCACAGATTTGTAAAAAGTGATTTCCTCTACTCTCTTTGTCTTTGGAGTTGACCTGCATTAGTTGGCATCACACAAGAGAAGTGTTACTAGGATTATATAAAGTAGACATCATGGTCTGAGTTTAGCAGAGCTATATTGTGTGTTTCTTGGGCATCTTCTCTTGTGTGTTATACTGATGTAATTTGCCTCAGTCTGCAAATGTCCAGAAGGATTCAGAAATAACTTCACTTACCTCTGAAATCTGGTGATTTTTGATGTGTTGTACTGAAGGAATAATATTACAGAGGCTTTTGGATCAGAAGTACAATTAAATATGCAGATGAAAGCACAGTGAAAATTTTGATTGGTAGGATCGTGATTTTGATATTTTACTTTATAGCAAGTTAACATTTGTTCTTTAAAAATGCCAGAAAAGATGACTGCATAATTTCCCAACACATTATATTATTTTCTAACAAAAAAGAGAAATCACTCTTCTTTCTCTTTCCTTCTGTCCTTCTTTCCTTTCCTTCTTTTTATTTCTTTATTTCTTTTCCTATCTCTTCTCTCCTCTCTCTCTCTCATCTCATCAAATTTCAGCCCTCTAAAGTTGTGTGGATAGCTTAGATCACTCATCTAGGGTATCTAAGAAGTGAATGAAGTATGACATCGCTCCGTTTTTAAGACAGTTGTCTCTTAGGATGAAATAAGGAACACCGTGAAGAGTCCCGCCCCATAATTTATACAGGGAACCTAGGCAAAAAACTTTGATGTCACCTTAATTCATAACTTCAGGTGTTTATAAATGTAGATATCTACCTAGGAACTAGTTGTCTTGACTCTTATTATCCTAAAATCTTATTGGTACAGCAAAGATCATCTGACCAGATGTAGATGTCTACAGCAAGATGAACCTCAGTCTAGGTGTCACTGACTATGGGGATTAAATCTCCACTGACTAAAACAGAGGTCTGCATGCCAAGCATACATGTAAACATGTCCTGAAAGCACTTTGGACATGATTTATCTCCCCCACTTCAAGTCAAATTTGTAAATAAACCATTTAGGTGAAAACTTTCCACTGTAATACTAATCTGTAAGCTACCAAGTATTGATTTTAGTTTCCCTGATAAGAAATATAATTCTGGAAAGCTCTCCATAGAGTTCTTCTAAGTGTACTCTTGTAAATACATGATAAAATTATTATTGGATTCAAGGAGACAGATATGTCAACATTAAAAGTCTTGCAAAAACATGTCTTGAAGTGACAATAATGCAAATTATACAAAATTAGGGGGGAATATATAATAACCAATATTTGTACACAGTTCATGGGACCAATTTTGTTGCTATGTGGTGACAGCCTTACTATATTTCTGTCTGAGAGCACGGTATTTTGGAAAACAAGTGATTCTAAGAGAAATTGTAATGAATGGAGAGGTAAAGGAAGAAATTGCAGAAGTGTAAGTGATTATAAAGAAGCACAGAATACAGAAATAACAATTTCCTGATGCAAGTAGCCTAGACTATACCTAAAAATGAGGCTTAGTTTGAATAAATCTTCTCCATTAAACTAGACATTTTAATACAAGCAGTGATTCAGTTCTGATCAAAATTTATATTTTGACTGAAGAATTCAGAATATTTATTCAGACTCAAAACCTGGAGATTTTGGACGCATTTTGGAGAGTAAAACACCCTCATTGTGGGCACAGCATAGTAGAACAATTGCATGCAAGCATTTGGCATCCCTTTCATACCGTCTCCCCGAGAACAAAGCTCAAGGAGCGTATTGAAAGGCCAAGGCATATCTTCTAAAGCTCAGTAGAGCACAAGCCTACTAATGTAGACAACTCTCACCCAGAAATTTAAACATATTCCCACTTTTCTACCTCATGCATACATATGTGCAATGGACTCCTGTTCCTTTTCCCTGAGTGAACATCAGCAAGCAAACAATGACCTGCAAGTTGTTTGAGGAATGAGACATACAATTAGCAGTGAAATAAAAAACAGCTGGTGCAACTGAATAGCTGTTATTCTGAGCACATGAACCTGAAAAGATACTGTTTATTTTATAAGACAAACAAAATTTCCCCTCTGTTTGATCTAGGAGAGCATCTACCATTGGGAGCTGTCCGTTTTCATTTAGTCTTCCTGGTGCCAGGGCCAACTGTGCAGAGTTATAAACAAAGAGCAGAAAGTATCACTTTCCTTGTTAATTTGACAGTAAACAGTACTAATTTCACTGTGCAGCTGTTTATTGATACCATCTCCCCAACAATTTAATATACAAAACAGTAGCCGTTGTTCTGGTACCACCATGTTTATAAAATCCAAGGAGTCACAGCGGTCACAATCTTTTGTTGTAAAGCAGACATCAGGAGGTATGGTGATATGTGCTGTCTATTTTGCACCAGGACAAGCTATGGAAAGCTCAGATCAAGACGAGTAATTTTTTTCTTCATGGATATCTTCAAGATGTTTTTTTCCAAAACCATTTCTTATTAGTCGTTGATTTCTGTGTGGTCAATGAGAGCATTTATCTTCTATTTCCGTAGCCTCTGCTCAACTAGTTTGCAATACCTTGATGCTGAAAGTCAAGACTGAATGTCTTATGTGTTTAATTATAAGACATTCTTTGTACTAAAATAGATGAAATGCTGCATTGTATAAAATACTGACTGGCAATAGTTGCACTGAAAAAAAATGAAGCTGACTCTGAAGTTGTTCCAATGTTCTGAGATTTAAATGAAAGGAAAAGCATCATGCAGAAGTATATGATTTGCTCATATAAGCATGTGCATCTGAGTTGATAGGAGCCCAGCTACTGTCTTCACCATTGGCTTCACAGAATGAATGTCCTTAGGCCATTCATCATTAAGGGTTGATGAAGGCAACTCCTCCAATCATAATTCTTTTGCTAAATATCTTCTCTTTAACAGCTTCCTTTGGGTAGGATTTTAATCTTGTGCTGAGATGCTGAATATTCTGCTCCATACAGTATTCCCAGGTTTCTCTTCTGAAACTTGATAAAATGGTGACATTAGGCTTGCAACTGGCAAAGACTTTCTCTTAATTTTTCAGTAATTCTCCAAGGATTTATTATTTTACATATCACACCTGCTGACTCCAAAGGGGTTGTCTGAAAGCTACTAAGATGTGGATTAGGGAGCCAGTGCTATGCTAGCCACTATTACTCTATGATGCTTTTTCTGCATTAAAGTAGCACTTCTCTGAGCCTATCAATATATAAACAACTCTACAAGCTCTTGTACGAGTAAAAACAGAATGGTCCTTGTAACCTTTTTTGTTTTTAAGGGTGAAAATAAAAGAATGACAGAAGGATTTGTAGTTCCATAGAGGACAAATAACAGTAAATAATTGTACTGTCTCACCTAAGACTGGACTGGTGAGGAACATTAGTCATTATTCCCAGTTGTGCTTACAATCTGGGGACTGGATTAGAAGATATGGGTCATGTAGGAGAACAGGTAGCTACTCCCATGAAATTTCAAAAGGTCAAATTCTGCAGGTTTTGTTCAGATGTCAGGGACAGTGAATGGGGCATAGAAGTCCCTAAGCAACAGGTAGCCTCTAATTCTGTGTCTTACTTTCTGGTTTTGAAGATATGAGTGGATCGAACTGGACTCTCAGAGAAGCAGACTTGAATGTAATGCTTTGGCTCTAGTCATCAACAGCAATGGTTCTGAGGCCCATAGTTCACTCTGGCCATCTCTCTTTCCTTGTATACTGGGTGGTCATGTGCATAAACTCCCCAAAACTTCTCTTTCAGCATGTATGTGGGCATTTACAATTTGTTTATTTGCAACCTTAGCAAAGCAGAAATACTACAACAGCCTCACTCTGTTGTTAAGATATCTTCTTGATAATGAGTGTTTTGGTCCTTGATGATTGGAGAGTGGACAGAAGGACCACGGTGAATCATGCGAGGTATGGACTGTCATGACAGGCTGGTGGGCAGAAGTGTGTCTTGGAGAAAGCAAGGAGTCTACCAGTGTTTATTTGTGTTCTGGGAGAGACTCCAGGCTGCTAGCTCTGCTTGAGGTGTGTAGGTAGGCGAAGGCTCATTTTTCTGTTGGCAGCAATGGCTACATTAAAGATAGAGTCAAATTGCCACTGAAGGGCTTGCTAGGAAGGTATCTGGTCTTGTAGAAGCCAAGGAGCACTTCCACTTTTTTTTTTTTTTTTTTCGTTTATGCTTGTGGTTTTTACCTGGAGCTACCACATGCTGGAAGAGATCTTCAGCCTCATTGGGTCAGAAAGGAAGAAATTCTACTGAAATGCCATCTTGTTTATTTTATTTTCTCAAGAATAATGTAGACATTGTCTTTTTTTGTGTGTGTGTGTGCAGCCATTGCCCTGTGACACACTGCCAGCACACGAAGTAAATCACTGTCTGTGTCTAGAGACTACTCAACCTACACAGAGGACATGCAAAAGTAGTCAATATGGGCAGTCATATCTGAGGAGTGAGTATAATAAAAATAAAGTTGAGACTTTTCATGCCCAATTTGCATGATTTTGAATAGAAGACTTTTGGTTTTGCCTTTTCTTTTCTCTTACCTATTTTGTTAATGTTTTCTTGGACTGATGACTGATGCTGTATCAGCCTTTTGGACAAAGGATTGTTTTAAAGACTGTAATGAATGCTTGGAAGAATACATACCACTTGATTATGCCAAGTTTTGATTGGATCACTCTCACTTGGAAGACATGGTGATATTAGATTCGATTTTTTTTAATGTGCAGTTTTCAAAGTCAACAGTTAGATATTAAGAATGCATGTATAATTTTCATTAGGCTGAAAGGGATTTTAAGTGTACACCTTAATACCCTTATGTGATTGACAGTTTACGGTGTAACTGAAAACTACTTGCCACCAAGTGCATAGAATTCAGAAGAACAGTATGTGTGTACCAGTAGAAACACTGTAAATCCATTTGTTTTCAGATTTTTCAAAGAAATTGAAATAATAAAATTATTTTATGTCCTATTTTCCCTCCCCCAAATATAAATAAGAGCCAAGTATTTCAAATAAGATCCTGACACTCTTCTGGATTCTCAATACGTGCAAAATCAAGAACTGGACAAATCTTATCTGTGGTTCATAGTCACCTCATAACAGGTAGCTGCTGAGATGTGCCTGAGTTCTGTCTGGTCAGGATATTATAGCTGTGGAGCCCTGTTGCTTCTCAAGATAGTGGTATGTTTGCAAACAAGTAAGGGTGTACCTCATGTGATTGCAACATTGGTTTTAAATCTATAAGTGCTGCTGAGAATTGTTCTTCCAAGTGGTCCAGAAAGGTATCTTCTCATTGAGCTCAGTCAAGCTTGTCTTAGCTGGAAAATGTACTTCCCTCCTCTTCTGGGGTTTGTATTTGAGTGACACTAATAGCAGCTCTGCCCAGTGGTGGATCCTGTGTCCAGACAGATCTTGAAGTGGCATCATTGAGTTAATTTTGTGGTTTTATGTTTTCCCTATATAATACCACAACTGCAACTAGGGAGGTTATGTCTGAAAGGCAAAAAGTTGTCTACAGCCAAAAGCTTATTCCATATTGCTTACTTACTCCTTCCTAACATTTTACATATCATTTTGTATCTGCTGGAGTGTCTGAGGTAAGGGGCAGTAGCAGGAAAGCCAATGACTGATTGTAGCAGTGGTCTAGTAGTGTATCAAGTTAAATCAATTATAGAGCCCAATCAGTAACAGAAAGCCTGAAAGACCAGTCTACCATGTCTCTTAAGCAGTTACAGAACAGCCCTTGCACATCCCTTTCCACATATTTTTCTTCTATATACATTGGACTGTCTGTGGGCTCCAGATATGAAGACCAGTGCTTGAACTTGAGAAACTTGTCTTGGGTTTGGTTCTCTTTCCAAGCTTTCATAGGAGCCAAGGTCTGTTGAGCTTTTACATGTCTTTGCAAATGATAAATTACATACTTTTTGATACTTCTTTAAAAATTGTCTTGGCGCTAGAATGCAGTTTGCAAGTTTCTTGAGTTCCTGAAGATGACAATTACAGGCGAGTTGTCCCTAACTCTAAACCAACATCTAAGCTGTGAGATTTAAGCTCAGAGAGGCAGGAACAGGAAAGGTCCTCACAGTTGAAACTAATTGGATCCATGCTCTGATATCCGTGTCTGCTTCCAAAAGGGTATAATGATTCCAGCCAGACTGTTTGCTCAGTGTCAGTCTGAATTTAACTTCATGCTACTTTGCTTTATTTTAATTTGACATTATTTTCATGTTTATTTTACCTAATAAGTGAATCATTTAGCTATAAAAGGCTCATTTTGGAGGGTTAAGGGTGGAATCTGGAATGGTTGAAGCTTGGAAAAACCACTGACCTAGGTGATTATGCTGGAGTAGGGCATGAGCAATGATGTCATGTCAGGGAGGCAAGCCAAACACATAAGGGTGAACAGACCTGCCATTCCCACTTCCACATTGTTAGAAATGTCAGTAGGCTTGCTTAAAGGCTAGATCTGTTTGCATTTGTGATCAAGATACCTTGAAGTCACAGAATCACATAATCATAGAATTGTAGAGGTTAGAAGTGACTTTTAACCATCTTTTAGTCTAACCCCACTGGAGCCCAGAACTGGACACAGGGCTCTAGATGTGGCCTCACTAGGGCAGAGGAGAGGGGGAGAAGAATGTCCCTCGACCTGCTGGCTACACTCTTCTTGATGTATCCCAGGATGCCATTGGCCTTCTTGGCCACGAGGGCACATTGCTGGCTCATGGTTAGTTTATTACCAACCAGGACTCCCAGGTCCCTCTCTGCAGAGCTGCTCTCCTGCAGTTCAATCCCTGGCCTGGACTGGTGCATGGTCTTGTTCCGCCTGAGGTGCAGGACTCTTCACTTGTCATTGGTGAACCTCATGAGGTTCCTCTCTGCTGAGCTCTGAAGCTGGTCAAGATCTTGCTGATTCGCAGCACAGTCTTCTGATGAATCAGCCAGTCCTCCCACTTTGGTGTCATCAGAGAACTTGCTGAGGGTATGCTCTGTTTCCTCATTCAAGTCATTGATGAAGATGTTGAATAAGACTGGCCCCAGAACTGATCCCTGAGGAACTCCCCTGGCCACAGGCCTCCAACTCGTTTCTGTGCCATTGATCACCAACCTCTGGGCTCTGTCATTCAGCCAGCTCTCGATCTACCTCACTGTCCACCCATCCAATCCATACTGCCTAAGCTTTCTGATGAGTGTGTTATGGGAGACAGTGCCAAAAACCTTGCTGAAGTCAAAGTAAATGACATCTGCTGCTCTCCCCTCATCTAGCCAGCCGGTTATGCACTCTTGGAAAGCTATCAAGGTTCCCGCAGTTAGAATGCCTTGATGTTATTGTTGAATTTCACTTTGCAGAATGGATTTTAAGAGAAAACTAATGGCATTAATGTGACAAAAACAGTTTCAGTCCATCTGTAATATCATGATATAAACAAAATATGAGACTTTGAAGGCTACTGATAAAATAAACCTCACCTGAGGGACATAGTCTGTGATTCTAAAAGTGCACTGTAAAATGGAGACAAATTGTTTCTTAAAACTGGGCATTTTCATCATTTCTTAGACCATCTTCCAAAATAAGTTGTCTGTTGACTTTGAGATTCCTTGACAGCCAGTTGAGTTATTATTGATATATGCTATTCTGAAGGTATATTTTAGTAAGAGATATGTCAATGTCTCCTGATTTCAAGGGAACTTGTCTCATTTTTTTTTTGTCATGAGATGGGATTCATATTGTATAACTTCAGAAAGCTACAGTGAGGATATCTCCACTTGACAGTCACCCAGGCCTCTTCTATAAACACAGGAAAGAAATAGGATCTCTTCATCTAAATTATTTTTGTTACCTATATTTGGAAGAGGTACAGCATTACTTTAAAATGTGTCTCTCCTTACTGACTATTGAGACAGTTGGAGTTTTTCAGCCTGGAGAAGGGTCTAGGACAACATTATTTCAGCCTTTTTGCCAGGGTCTGTAGTGACATGACAAGGGTCAAAGTTCTCAAACCGAAAGAGATGTGGATTTTCAAACTGGTAGATTTAGATTGGACATAAGGAAGAAGCTTTCCATGATGAGTTTAGTGGGACACAGGAATGGGTTACCCTGAGAAGTTGTGGTTGTCACATCATTGGAAATGTTCAAAATCAGGCTGGATCTAGTGAAACATGTCCTAGTGCATAGCAGAGGGATTGGACTAGATGATTTTCTGCGGTTCTTTCCAACCAAAACCATTCTATGAACCTCTGACTCTATGACCATAAAGAGAGTCCAGAGCAACGACTTCTATGCAGAGGTTTATGCTTTAGATGTCTACTGTGGTCAGGTGAACTAGATCCTTGTGGTCTAAAAGTTTGAAATAATGTGACTCTATGTCACAGACTGTTACATTTTACTCCATTATCCCTGTCCTGGGTCACATCTCACCTAGTCAAAGAACAGCTTTCAAGTGACTTTCCGTATTTTCCAAAAAGGCATCTGTTGCTGATCTGAAGATCTTGTGCATGATCTGCACTTCTTATTTCTAGAACTATACTTACATCTGGATCTGCTAAACCATCTTTCATTAGATTGGTATGAGGTCACAGAGTGATGCAAATCATTTGGTACTAGGACTCTGTCTTCATTTATTATTTAGCCACCTGTTAAACTTTGTGCAATCTGAAAATATTATGAGCAGCAATATTTTTACTTGTTTTCAGAACAATGATCAAAGCAACAAATGACATGACCAATCTCTTTAGGAAACCCATGGATGCACCATATTCTAAACTAATTTCCTGTTGACATTCTTATTTCTGAGATCTGTTAGCTAATCATTTCTTAATCCATTTAACATACGTGCTATTAAGACTGTGCAGTGTTCATGGTTGAAGAAGAATGATAGCACAGTCAATTGACCTTACAAAAGCCTATTTACCTCATATATCTCAGCAAATATTGCCATAGATCAAAAGAGTTAATTTGAACTTACTGAATGACCCCAATTACATCTTATTTATAAATACTTATTGAATCACTTTTCTGCATTCCTTTAATTTTGACACGAATGACAACATTGGGCTTGGCTATCTGATCAGCTGTTTGCATCGTCTCACTTTCCTGCCTTGAAAACTTGCTCTTCAGTTTTGATCTTACTTCTGGAATTCTCCTGAGTTTCTATGGTTTTTAAAAAATAGGTCTCAACTCACCAAAATGTCTTTCAAGTAGTTCTTAGGTGCAAATTACCATTGAATTTAAAATTGTTCATTCCTCATATATTCCTCATTACTATTCCTGAGATTTTTCCACCTGACAAAAACCTGAATAAAAAGACAAAGTAGTTGACTTGCACAAATCCATACCTTGACCATCCTTCTCCCCCTGCTCATATCTCTCAAGATTTAAATGCTGAAATCCTTTTGCAGGAGTAATAGGAAGGCAACTCTTGTCCTCATTAATAACAATTCAAACCCACACAAGACATTAGGATTGGAATTGTCCAGTTAACTATGATTTTTAGTCCAATGATGGCACTTTGCTGCATATGCAAAACCCCATCAGTGAGATTTTGGACAACCAAAACTAAATGTGACTGATTTAAGAGAAGAATACTGTTGTGGTCAAGGCATTGAAGTTAGGCAGAGGATACATAAACTCAATTTCTGATCATTTCATAGTCTTCCTATTTGACCATGGGTAAGTAGCACTGTAAGGGTAATATAGTAATGGACAGTACACAGGGGATTTGGATAACTCTGGATGACCTTTTAGTTGAGATGATGAGGATGTAAATCAGGTAATTTGCATTCCCCAACCATAACAGGCCTGAGTCTTTGTTTTTACAGTAAGGGTGTTGCTCAAAAGATAAAGAGGTTAAAGAGATAAAAAAAGCATTAGAGTACAAGCCATGATGTCTTGTCAGTACATGATATTGAAGTAATAAATAGTTGATAAACATATAGTCATTCACAGAACATCATTCTTATAAAGGCTTTTGTTACACTGTACCTTAATATTCATAGAAAATTACTGTCTTAAGAGTATAAAAAGATTTTGCTGCTAGGTCCTTTCTGTTGAGCCAGAATATAGCCATATGATCGTCTTGCTATTAAGCAGCAATATTTACTTATAAACAAAAAGGTAAGGCTTTGTGCAGGTAAACAACCTGCATCAAATAAACTGAGTTAGACATATTTGTCTAAAGTTGTTTTGGACTCTCACCCTCTCTCCACCGCAGTAATCTGATCCTACAAACTTTCACAATGAGTTTTTGCCAGTTTTTCCCCTAAGGTCCACGGCTATTCCGATAAAATCCTAGACACTGATCGGAAAAAACCCTTCAAAGCTAGAGAGAGAAAGCACATTATTACAGTGGTTGCCATAATGACATCTGGAGGAAGACATTACCACTCAAAAATTGACCATGGCGGTGTGGTGAGCTCTGTGGCTTCTCCTAACTTCAAAGCTGAAAATGGTAGTTAATAGATGACAACAACCACTTCCTTGGGCCTTACTGAATTTACTTACTGTGCTTCTTGAAAATTATCTTCTTCACCATGAGTGACCAAAAAGAAAACCTCTACAGAAAAAAAAGCATTAACATTTGTACTACGGAGTCGAATGTGCCCATGTTTATTTGGGGCTTTGATTTGTGTGAACAAGTGCTGACTTCAGATTTTGTAAATTTAGTATAATGTGTCCCTAAATATTTTTATGCAGTTTTGGAGCACAGTAAGAATATGAAATCTGCTATATTTATCAGGGTGAAGAAAAACATACCTCTGCTTGTACTGGTCCACCTATTTAGGAGCTTTTATCCACTTGTCCATCTGTCTTGCTGTTTTACTGTCTATCCATACAGGGAATCATTACATGCCCACATGTATAATTTTTCTGCCGGGTGTTGGGCAGCTGTACTCAAGACTGTCTAGGGGAAAAGTATGGGATTAGGCAAAGTGTCAGAAGTAGGAAAGAGACTGCGGGAAATCAGAGAGGAAGAGGGAGATGGAATGAGCCTTGGTTTTATGCCCATTGCATTCTGGATGACTCCCAGCATTTCGATTGCTCATAATCCCTTTGAAGTCAGTAAATGTCTGTGAAAATTACTGGTGAAGTTTTCTCACCTCTACCTAGCTCCAGTAGAAGATGACAGTTTACTCCCACTCCTACTTTCTCTTTTAACTCTAGTAGTGGTTGGTCCATAGTCTACATCAATAGAGTCCGGTCTTTCCCCTGACCCAGGTGAATGTCAGCTTGATGACATCTGAGGAGCAATGGAGGAAGAAGGAAGGAAGGAAAGAGAGTGGGGTTTTTTGAGGCTTGGCATATTATGTTTATAAATAAAGAAATCAATAGTCCCACCAACCTGAAATAAACTCCAAACATTTTATAGTTAAAAGATGATAAATACCAGAATTAAGCACGCCAATCAACTTCAAAACATTGCCTTCTGGCATTGTGGATTGTGATACTGTCTTTAGTTATCTCATCACATTCAGTTTTTTCCTTAAGGCTCCTGTCTGAAAGCACGTGTAACAATAAGGAGCAGGAAAAGAAATGGAAGAGTTGCCTATTAAGTTTGCATCAAATGAAGCAGAGCTGAGTGTGAAAACAAAGCTGCAAAAAAGAGCTAATAACCACAAAGGAAGAGTTAAACAACTAGTTTTGAGATCATAGATTTTTGACAATTGTAACGTATTCTTCATCTCTGTGTTTGGGGAAGTGTTGAATCAGACTATAACCAGTCACCTAAGCAGCCAGCTCTTTGCCAAAAGTGGTTCCTTTGAGACAGAGGAACCACTGCAGATTCCAGCTGGTTGTGAAGAGATAGATACAATCTTCACACTCGTACAAATTTGGAAAATGTAAAGAGACATACTAGAATTGCTATTACACCTTTACTGTTTTGTCTAGAACAATATCGATACATGATACATCATCACTTAGGTCAGAAACAGCCATGTTATTTAGCCCCCATGTCTGTACACCATGCTATTATAGTTCCTCCTCTCCCTGTGTGGATCTGAATTCCAGACACTCATTTTTTATCTGTCAGACAGCTTGGATATTTCCACTGCTGTTATCTATACCAGATTTCTGTATAGAAAAGCTCAGATGGTATCCTTTAGGAGCCTTCCCAGCTCTGAAGTTCTGACAGCTCTCTGTGTTGGACACACTGCGGGATGGGTGGTGTTGGACTGTGTAATCAGGCCTACCTGCCACAAGAGAATGTTTGAAGCCATAATATAGACATTCATGGCAAGATGAGAACCTCTTTGTAAGTCTGTTTGATGAATATTAGTAACGGACAGAATAAAGACTTTGGGGTGAAACATCTGGGTACAAACCACTCCTGATGATACTCCTTCTACTGAAAATGGAAAACAAGCAATAATAATGTTATTGGCCATCTCATCATGCATGTGTACAGGAGGCTAAAGATAGGAAAATTACACAGCAAAATGTGAAGATTAGGTTTTATGAACATTTTGAAGCCTGCTTTGTAATCTTACTGATGCCTTTCTGATGCAGTTTTACATGTATGAGTGTGATATCTCAAAATTAGAGGAACAGAAGTCTGGAAGTCTGGAAGAATCTCCAAGAAGATATCAAACTGAAGGCTGAACACCATCCACATTTTAGTCTTGACATGTTCATTCTAAAAACCAGCCTGTGATGAGAAATTCAAATTCACAAACGATACCTTACCTTTAAAAGGTTTGTCCTCTTGTTAAACCTAAATTGTTCTTGTTGAATTTTAAGCTCATTACTTCTTGTTTATCTTCCCTTATTCTGTATGCACCTTGTGCATCGAAGTCCAGAAAAATTCGGAACTATCCAAAGCAGAGTTTTGAACTCCTCTTTACTCAAAGGAAGTTTTAGCTTCAGTTACATACTACCACCTAGGAAGACATGGTTAAAGGAATAGGATTTTTACTTTATTCTTTGTGTACATTTTATTTTCAACCTGGTTTTCTTGGTTTGAGCCAGTTCTAGGGAAGCTCTGGTATTCTTCAGCTCTGGAGGAGCTTGTGCTCCCCAATACCTCAAAGAGCAGCCATTCACAGCACAGTGAAGAGCTGCTTCTATGGTGAGGAAACAATGTTTTAGTCCTCTCCCCATTTCCCAGAGTTAATTTCTGAACACCTTCTCTCACCAAGGATCTCAACATGCAAGTCTGTCTCACCTTCTATGCAAATAAAAGCTTTTGTCTTTTCAATTAGAAAAAATTAAGACATAGTGTACTTCTTGTGGTAGCACTTATTGAAACCACTGTAGTGAAATTCAAAGCAAATATCCATCTACCTACCACCCTCTCTCACAGCTACATATAACAATAGTGTTCACTCTCATATTTGTTGAGAAATTTCAAATATGTCCATATCAAATTTGATGCCATCTCACAGCCAGCTATTTTCAGTTCTGTCTGCCGTCTCCATTTCTAAAAATTTGCTTGATGGGTTTTCTTTTTTTTTTTTCATTTTCTGTCTAATAACATTACTGAAAAGTGATGTGA
This sequence comes from Urocolius indicus, assembly GCA_013401255.1. Classification (NCBI taxonomy): domain Eukaryota; kingdom Metazoa; phylum Chordata; class Aves; order Coliiformes; family Coliidae; genus Urocolius; species Urocolius indicus. The sequence goes on from WBNH01001083.1 coordinate 187,991, forward strand.
AATAGATAAAACTGTCAGTTTCCTCTTTCATTCTCAGATTCTCACACATACAAACCAGAGGGTGTGCATAAAGTGCAGAAGACTTAAAAAAAAAAAAAAAACAAAAAAACCAAAAATCAGGTACATGTCTTTTTATTTCTGCAGTGGATGAAAACCCAATGTCCTGAAGTACTAGAGTCCTGAAAGATATGCAAAATCGGCGTGGCATGCTGCTGCCAAGAACATGCTGTCATTTGTGGCTCCTCACACTTCCTTGACCACAAGAGAGCCTGGAGACAGGAATCCACCACTGAGGCTTTGAAAAATCTGCATCAGATTATTGAGCAACTATGTTCATGAAACCGTCCTTGTCATCCTGTTGGTGATGTGTCTCAGCTTCTCAGCTTTGCAAACCATAGCAAAATGAAAGTTTCTGACTGCATTATTAGCTAGTATATAGTGTATTTTCACACTAGACAGTCTAATGCCTATGTTAATTCAGACAAAGATTACCTGGGAAAAAATGTATATTACATACATCCCTCTATGGCACCAAACTGTGCAGGAACTGGGGCTGTTTAGTCTAGAAGAGACTGAGAGGAAATATAATTAACATTTACAAATATCTAAAGGGTGGATGTCAGGTGGCTGGGGCATCCCTTTTTTCTATTGTAGCTAGCAACAGGACAAGGGGTAATGAGATAAAGCTGAAAAAGTTCCACTTAAATATAAGGAAAAGCTATTTTACTGTAAGGGTGAGGGAGCCCTGGCACAGCTTGCCCAGGGGAG